>VWZL01001092.1:41334-96374 GCA_013396915.1 Stercorarius parasiticus | reverse complement strand
CCAACAAGGTTATTTTCCAGGAGGGGGTTGAGGCGCTTTTTTACGTCGCACACAGCTGGCCCCCAAAGTGAGACTGTCTATAAAACCCCGACAAAGCACCAAGCTGAACCGATGAGCACAACTCTCACCGTCTGCTGCTCGCAGACGCACGGCATCCAAGCGCAGAGACAGCATCCCACCTGCATTCCGGAGGATTTCGGTTCCCGGGACTCTGTTCATGCAACCCTGTCATTACGAGCAGGTATATGCGTTTCCCAGGGACCACGACGACAGCTCCGAGCGCGTGGAAGGGGCCCTGGTGGGCAGAAGCGAAGCACCTTGGTCTGCGCCCGCTGCATCTGGCTCCCGCGGGAAGGACTTTCTGCCCGGGATGGGACACGGACCAGCCGGGATGCGGCGAGGACCAGCCCAGCTCCGCTCCTCCCCACGGTGTCTCCCTTCACTTCTGACAACAGGGTATTAGTATGCAATTAATGCTTTCTATTTCCAAAGACTTGTACAAACACTGGCTAATTAATTCTTATCTCTTGCCTATAAAAAGGGTGAGTAAATAATATCCCACAAAGCGGTGGCCATTAAAACATGCAGGACAGGGCCACGCACCGAAACCCTGTTTTGTCACCTTTTGTGTCTGTACTGCGTTTGGGGACAATACCAGGTTCCGTTCAGGAACTCCAGCGCCTTCAAACCTCTTGACGCGACTCAGCTCTCGCTGCTTCCCCTCCCCACCTACACTTTGGCAAGCGATATCCGTCTTTCCAACAGGAACTCAGGAAATTAAAGTGTTTAATGCATCTCTGATGCATACAAAATTAGCAGCAATACAGCAAACGAGATTTGCTTTCCTTTCCGACGCACGGTGAAATAAATAAATAAATAAAAACACATTAAAACCCAGGCGCATAACACAGAGACACGGAGGCTCCCCGTTTCCAGTGGAAGCCCTTATCTCCGTCACAGCCCACAATGCAATTACAAGATTACAAGGCACACGCTGCTTCAGCATCTGGATCCTCTGTGGAATCGCAGGGACGCCCACAGAAAAAGGAAGGCTCTGCACCGTGCGAGGAACGGCAGTGAGTTCACCTGGCCGCGCTGCACCCCATCGGAATGCTCCGGGAGCCAAGAGAGCAGCCACCGCCGCTAGAGATGCACAGAACGACGACGACGCGGTCAAAAAAGTAAATGCAGACCACTGTCTCTGGTCCAAAAAGTATTTAAGTTTTTTTTGGTTTTGTTTGGGTTTTTTTGCTGTAAACTTTCTCATCTAAATCGCAAACATTGGGATAAAGTCCGGGCCAATAAACCTCCACTCCCATCTCCAGTCCCCAGCACGTTAAACCGAGACCACAGATCCAGCAATCCAATCTCCATATATTTTATTCTTAAAATATTTCATTTCTGGCCACCAATCTTTAGATCTCCTATTGGATTTTGTTTTCGTAAATGGATTTTCCCACAGAGCTGGCAGAAAATATATTTAATTTCGAATTTCTCTAAACTGAAATAGTCAATATAAATGTCAATGTGTATTTGCGCTGTACAGCCTTTGCAGTGACACAAACCTCACGTTTCGGAGGGGGGTACAGAGGGCCCGTTAGCTTGTTTTGTGTCTGCACATGTTAGCTTGTTTTCTGTCTGTTTTATTTAATAAAGATGGCTAAATAATATATAAATATATGTATATTAAATTTTTTGTTTGTTTTGATTTAGTTTTGCGGGGGGGAGGGTGGTCCAGAAAGATGTATGATGTCTGCCACTGCGTTGCAGGCAAACCAAGAGGAAGACGGAGAAACCGGCATGACCCCACGCCATGGCGCGGAGCCCGACGCGGGGGCTGGTGTTTGTCACCCCGTCCCTCTAGACCCATCCAGACATTCGCCCCCCCGACTCCCCCACGAGGGGAGCGCGCACACCCACGTCACCGCGGTGGTCCTCCTTCCCCCCACGTACGTGCTGCAGTTGCAGCATCAGTTACTCAAACAATCTCAATCCATCCGGACGCTAATGTCATTAGTCCACAGAGATCCTTTCGGAATAATTCACATCGAAACTGCCTTTACATGCTAAATGAAAAATGTTCCGACTTTAGTGAATGGGATTTGAATTACAATCCCACCACATGTGGCTCAGCTTTATTCATGCTATTTATTAAACGGGAAAAAAGGCGATGCAGTCAATTACAAAGCAATTACCTGAACCGCCGCTGCAAACCTGTTGCCTGGCGCTGAAGGGACGGTTGCCCTTGACTTGGGCAGAACTTGCCCACAGGCCACCTGCCATCACCCAAAGAGGGGTCCTGGTCCCCATGGCCCCCACGTACGCTCAGAATAACACATCCCCCCCCATCGTTTCTGGCTGGCTTTGACGGCTCCTCGCCCGGTACCACACCGCAGCCACGTTACAGATCATTCAGCCCCCTTTTCTCAGCCTTTCTGCTATTTCCACCAGCCTTCAGTCAGCAGATAAAGCCACACCACGCACTGTAACTGGCTGTAGCCATTTGGCATATTACTTCAGAAACTTCACAAGCCACATAACTGTTCTGAATGCCTTTGCTGTGCTTCTCCAATGTACTTTAAGATTACTTATGAAGTGAAAAGATCACTTATTTTTTTAATTTACTGCAACAAAGATTTTTGTTCGCTAAACTATTTTAAAACACCCACAGATTATTTTTTACGCTCTGTTCAAAATATACTCACTGGTAGACAAGTAGTAACTCCACACAAGGCTCAACGTTACCGTAAGAGCCTTCAAACCACAAGGATAATTGAGGCAAATAAGCCAAGCCCGCCCTACAAGCACCCTTTGCTGCTTCAACGTTTGCAAACGCCGAACGCACCACACCGTTTATCTTTCACTGAAATTCAACGCAAAAACGCTCAAGCTCAGCCACAATCCCAAAAGCTCTGGCTCTTAGCTTTGCTTTGTAACGTTTATGCAAAACCCTCAGTTGTTGCCGTGAAGCAAATTGTTTTCCAAAAAGAAAGTTCAATCTGTTAAGTTTTACAAGCTGCCTTTTGTTGTTAACAGCAGATTAGGAAGGGTAAGGATCCCTTACCCCCCTGGAATCACACAAACGAATGGTGGAAGCAATCAAATATGAGGGGGAGAAGCCTGAGAAAGCAATTTAATCCTTTTATTCCACCTTTTCTCTCTTCATCATATATAACCAAACCAAAAACCGTTTTCTGTTCTGGTTCGTGTCCAAAACGACACGTGAATTAACTGAGTCTAAAGAGAGTTGCTTGGCATTACCTCAGTTAAAGTACAGGTAGCAACTCTTCTTCCTGCCCCGCAGCTCTCCCCTGGTCCTGCTTTTGCTGTAATTCAGCCCATTCCCAACATGTCACTGGAAAGACTATTCGCGAAAGGAGGAATAAGTAACAGGCTCTTTATTTCTTTGTGAATTATTTTCGTTCCTTGCAGTCTAAGGCTCCCCCCATTTCCCCAGTGTCTCCACCTGGAAGCCTCCCAGTAGCCCAACTTCATACACCAAGTGACGATCCACGAGCGGAACACCTTCATCTGGCAGACGGTATTTAGTTATTCTGCACTGACGCCGCCAGGCTGAGAGAGAGCGAAGCCGTATTACAGCGTCTCAAGACTTAATAATTTCCCCACAAGTATTCGCTCAGCGGTTACAGCAAACCCCGTCTCCGGAGCTCGCTGCATGGCGCACGTTAAGGAACCGGGCAGGGGTTCCCCACCAGGGAGGCATCCGCGGCACAGCCCTTGCGCAGGCATTTCAGGTAAGGACGGGGAAAAGCAGGGGAGGAAAAGCGACCTGCAGCTGCGCGTCCCTCCATGGACCCCCCACGAAACCGAGCCCTTCAGACTCTTGGCCAAATAGAAATACCAGCACGCAATTCTTAACATCCCGCATGGCCTCAGGTTGTTTGGCAAGAGCGGTGACTAGGACAGCTTTGTGCGTGCCAGGGTAACGAGAAACAACATGGACACTCTTTTCTTCCACCCGACCACGCCGAGCCCCTTCGTTCTGCCGAACCGGGACGGCCGCCTCCATCTGCTGACATTTCTATTCTCCCCTCACTGCGCTGCCCAGAAGAAGTAACGCCGCTAAAACCTGCTCTGTGAGTAGCGAGCTTGGAGTATTTCAACTCTAAAGTCCTCTCCCAAAGAGGCATTTTCCTGGAGCGTGGCACAGCAATGCACGGGTGGCTCAGTATGGGTCAGTCTGCGCAGGAAATACAGCCAAATATCTTACAGCATGTCTCTGAGCAAACAATTCCCGCACACACCCGCCTGCTAAAGCGCCCATCAGGGCCTCCATCTTCCGGCGAGGCTCCCCATGGTCGCGATCCCGACGGCCGGGCCCGGGCACGGCCTCTCCTCCATCACAGGCAGCCGGGGCCTCGTCTCAGCCGAATCTTCACGCTGAGACACCCAGGTATCAACAAAGCTTTTATTGCTGAAGTTATACACTGCAAAATAAACTGCGGCAATTAAAGAATTAGTTACGTTACAGATCTGTGGAAGAATAAAATCTCCTCGACACGTAGAGGGCGTTAGGAAAAGATGCCAAAACCCACGACCATTTGCTGTGAATTTATGTTACTGCAAGCGAATACATTAGGATCCCGATATAGAAAAGGAATTATTGATATGTATGTTCCCTTCAGAAGAAACTCTCAGGAGACTCATTCCAGATTTAATGATAATCCATATTCCCCTTCAGAAACGGTAAACCAGCTCTCTGATTTCCCCAGGACTGCCACAGATGCATGAATCACTAAGATGCCATCCAACCCTACGTTCTGGATGCCGTAGACACCACCTAGAGTAGGGAACGGAATAAAATCCCACCGCGGCTCACGAGGAGTCGACGCTGTCCATGTTTCTCTAGGGGCATCTGCCCAGCGTGCCCGCTGCAGCGGTGTGCGCGCCTCGGTGCGGATGGGAGACGCTGATGGACCCTGTCCCCTCTAACGAGCCACAGGAGATTAACGGAGAGGCCGGTTAGAAAGGGCAGGAGTCAAACACTGGGAGAGATGTAAGGAAAACACCCTTAGTGGCGATGATAAAGAAGAGGTTTGTGGAAGAACTGTCACTCCTCCTCGAGCAGTTCTTCTCTGCTTTCGGGGCTGCGCTTGTTTGCGTTAACGTATGCACACGTGTGGGTCATATTTTCAGCGAGCCGTTCACATTAAACTCTCATTTCTCCTCCAAAGCCATTCCGCAGCGTTTCTCTGGAATGCATTAAGCAGCCCGACTGAACAATGCAATCCTAATTAGTTTGCAAACTACACAGCTCACCTCTGAGGGCGAGCAAAGCCCATGTAAATTAAAGTGAATTGGATCAGACTGTCCCAGGAATAGTTCTCCAGATTAGTGCTGCTCGAACGTGCGATCTCAGAAGTTGCTTTCACCCTCCAGTAATAACTTACAAGTAAATTTCACCGACAATAGCAGGGAATTGAGAGATGTAAAAACATTTTACAGTTTAATATTCCATGATGGGTTATTTTACATAATACAGAAAAGCCCATTTGGTCATTTACTAAAAGGAAAAGTCATCTTGTTCTGAGCGCGCGTTCCCAGCTCACAAGCTTAAGAGTAAATGACGCTATTATCACCCAGGTTGTGCAGCCTGTGCAACACCGAGCTCGGGTACGCGGCGTTTTCAGACCCAAACGCTACAGAAACCTTTTGCAAAGTTTTGACGGCCATGTCCCAGGGTTTATGCAGTAATTGAATAATCTAAAATTTCCATTCCCGTCCTCGTGGACTAATATGTAATAGCGTTAAGGGACTGTTATGATAATAATTAAATACAAGTCCTGCATACAAAATTGATACTCTGCATCTCCATCTCCACGAGGGAGATTCTCTTAATAAGACTTAAATCAAGTTTTACCTCTTTTTTTTTTTTTTTAAGGGATTCATAAAGATTATCACATCGTACTGAGATAACATACATCTATATACGAGAGAACAAGATGTTTCAAATATATGAGCTCTGGCTCCTTCGTCTTGTCCTCTGATCTCTCCCACCCGAGATGAGCGGTGTCGGATGGAGCCAGGGCTGAGGAGGTGGGTCCTGAGGAGCTGGGGCTGTGGGGGGGTCCCGCTCGGCTCCCAGCGCCGCTGCCTCTGCCACCCCCGCAGGGATGCGCTGATGACGCTGACGGAGGGGAACGGGGGTTTGCAGAGATCGGGGTCCCACTGGACACACAGCAAATCCCACCCCGGGTCGCGCTGCCCGAGTTCGGCGGGACCCTGCCGGGGTCTGCGCCCGGCGAGAACCCTTCGCTCCCTCCTCTGCAGGCTGCGGCGTCCGGAGAGACCAAAATACCCTCAGCAGAGGATAAACAGCAACAGCATCGGCACCGACCCTCCAAAACGCATAGGACAAGAGGGAAATTCACTATAAAAGTATGACCCGGTTTTAATTTTAGCAGCAGTTTACTATGAATTCACGTGAATGAGCCATTTATAGGTGCCTGGAAAGGTTCACGCACAAGAAAAGGCAAACGCGTCGGCGGAGCCAACCGCCTGTAAAGTCAGAGCAGCACCAATCTGGAATGATGTTACAGCTATTTCAACACTCCCCTTACTATTATTTATTAGTTAAAATTTTTAATTATGTGAATTGATTAGGAACACATCACCAGGGATCCTAATTAATTAGAATTTTAAAAAGGATCACGGACTGGAGATTTTTAATGGATTCCACAAAGAATTGCGCAAAGAGGTATATTACGGGAAAGGCCAAATTAACTTCTCCTTTCTGGTTTATCCAGCGATTTCTAACAGGATTGTGCAGCCGATTAACCAAGTAATATCCAAAACCCTCACGACAGTGACGCTAACCAAGACAACAGCTTGAGGATCTCACGCAGTTATCATTTAACATCCGCTTGGTTAATTAGTTTATTCCTCTTATTCCTTATTTATTTAAATTAGTGTATTCCTGTTTAAATTAGTTTATTCCTTATTTATGTCCTAAATTTGCTTTATGTGCATTGTCCATGCTCACCAAATCCTTCTATATGGTACTGACAGACACCAGCATCCCCAAGTACGTGGTGTAAACTTTTTATTTCAAAACGCACCCTTTTTCCTTACCCTAAACTTGGAAAGACAGACGAGCCACCGCACTGATGACGCTCAGGAAGTGATTAGTTGTTAAATCTACTAATAGAAATCCCTTTTCAGCGTTGGCTGGTCAGTAGCTTCCATCTTGCCCGCAAGCTGCAGTTTCTGTTGGGATGCTATCGATGCTCTTGGCTGTCGGCTTTGCAAGTATTTTTCCATCAGTGCGACGATGATACCTATTTATCTTCTGGCTGCGAGAGTCGCTGAGACGATCTGGCAGTGCCACAAGGCAGACAGTTATTTCATGCCCTGTTAAACCCTAATGTGGTTAACTACAGTATCACTCCAACTTTGAAAAAAGCCTTTTTTATTATTTTAAATCTGTTGCCTATGTGGCCAAGTAAAGAACATCGCTTCCCATTAGGATGGGATCAGAAACATAAACCCATAACGCTCTCCGTGAAGCAGCATGGTCTGCTGATCGAGTAATTAATTAAGAAGATTAAAAATACATAATTCTGCCCAAGCAACACTTAGAGGTCAAGAAAATGAACTTTTTCTGCCTTGTTCAGAACGGAGTCTGGCAGCAGCCGCTCGGTGGGACAGCCAGGGGACACCCGGGCAGGTCGGGGAGGGGGCAGCAGCGCTGGCCGCAGCTTCTCCTCCCGCCCTCGGGAACCCCAGAGACTCGGTACCAGAGCCCTTTCTACAGCAGACCCGACTCTCCCAGACCCAGGTTCACGCGGGAGTTAAATTTCAGCCCCAAATCTCTATTTGCCTGTTCCTGTTGGTTTCTTTTCTTCTGTCTTTTCATACATAAATTACTACGACTTGAATCATCGGTTCCTTTGTATGCTCTGATACCCAGGGGAAGAAAATATTAATTTCTTTTCAACACTTAGATGATCAATCTGGATTTTGATACACGTTTAGTGCTACTTAACACATAGATTTATGTAAAGTTGTGTTCCTCCAGCTTTGAGCCCCAGGAAAAATTGCTCACAGCATTGGCTCAGGAGCCAGGTTTGTGCTCGGTCGTTGTTTTATCTGCTGCGAGAGCTGTCGGCTGTAAAACTGGCCGCATCCCACAGCTGCCAGAGCCAGGAGACGCGGAGCTGCCTCTGTCGGGCTTCGCGGGGAGAAGATTGAGGGACGACCTGATGAGAGGGTGTAAGTACCTTCTTGGAGATAAAATACCAGGTACTAAAGGGCTCTTAAGCTGGAGAAAGACGTAGGAATGAATGGCCAAACGCCGGCACATCCAAATCACAAAGCAAGGGCTTTGACGCTTATTTTCTGAAGTGGCGAATGCGATCGGCCACAGGAAGGAACCCTGAGAGCTGCGCGTCCTCCAGCTCCCCAGGCAGCCCCTTTCAGATGAGTTACTCTCCAGAAGACACACTTCAATAGAACAGAAATTATTGGGTTCAGTGCGGGCTGTTGGAGTTAGACGTGATCGCCACGCACAGCCAGGCACTCTAGGGGTTGATGGCTCCATCTTTGAAGGAATGTCAGAGAGTATTTAATTAGTCACGTGTATGTGTGGTAGCCCATGGTCACCACCACGCGCCTCCAGGTAAGTTCTGCAGCCCACCTTTGGTGTTCCACATTGTTAAGGTTCACAGAAGTTAATTAAATCATGCTCTGCAAACCCGAAACAAAAACAACGCACAATTTCTATGATGCTGACTTTTTTTTTTGACTTGTCATAATAAAACATTGTTATTGGATGTAAAAATTATGGAACAGAGTTATGCCTCTCTGGTGTAATATAATGCAATCCATTTAATACTATTTTAAACCCAAAAACCTCATTAAAGCAGACAGAACGTAAGAATGACAAATCACCCGGCAGGAAGCTGGAACACAGGGTGTATTCCAAGCGCTCGGCAGCTCCGCGTCCCCGCGCTGAGCCCGGTGGCACCGCGCAGTGTCCGGCACCGGCAGAGCCCCGGCAGCGTGAGGATGGCGGGTCATGCAGAACGTCTGCCGGGATGAGGTGGGAAAGCCTGTCTGAGCCCGAAGTCCATCCTGGAAGGGCTCAGACACGGCCCCGGACAGCGGGACAAGCCCTGCCCGTCTCTGACCAACACCAGTTACTCCAAATGCCGCAAATTGGGCTGGGTCACGCCGGCCTAACTGGGTGCAGCTCCCGGTGCCTAGTGATGCATGCAGTCTATTGACTGCAGAAATCAATACAGCTTATACAAATATATACCCTCACAGCTTCGCTATTCATTTGCCGAAATTAGAGTATTTCTTGATGACACAGCTAAATGCTACAGTTACGCATTCTAACACCCTTTCACCACTTTGGCCCCAAGTTCAGCGTCAAAAGTAACGAATACAGCCCTATTGTCTAAGGGACTAAGCTAGGCAAAGCTCTGCGGCTGGGCTTCTCCTACCAGGAAATGTAACTCCCATTTGATAAAATACAAAAGAAAAAGTTAAACGAATGTACTTCTTACCCACATCTGTGCAGATCTTTAAGATCAGAAGCGATCACTGTGATCAAGCGGCTCTTTCCTCACGCGGACGGAGTTTAAGAAAGAATAGTTATGTCAAGCAACAACATGTTTTAGAGCAAACAGGCTTATTCCAGAAGTACTGTGTCGGGTGAAAGCATCCATCTGACTTTCTTTGAATGGCAGAATACCATCAGTAGAGCAACGGTCTCCTTCAAAACACGCCTTGAAGCAGAGCCTGATTCTGGTCTGAATTCAACAGAAATTCTACTTACACATACCGTAAGACCAATGCTTAATAAGCACACGGAAAATTATGGCAATTGCTACCAAAAACTACCTGGTATTTTGGGAGAATCAAATCATAAACATACAAAGCTTACGTAGTTAAAAAAACCCAAACGCTTAGCCCACCCTGAGGCGTTTGGTCGCCCTTGTGAAGTGCCTGTTAGAAAAAGCAGGTATTCTACCAAAAATGCCCGGTGTGACGACACTTCAGTGTCTTCCTGCAACACTGCAGCCCTACAGCCGCCCCACAACCCGAGCAGTAACACCATCAGACGGTGAAGCAACATTCAGATTTCGCTCAAAGTAGTAAAAAAAGAAGGCGCATATGTTTTTGCGAGGTAGGGGGAGAAAAACTGGAATTCAGCAAATACCAATATTTTTCTGAGTGCGTGGACAACTTCACGTTGAACGCGTTCCGGGGAGCCGCTGCCCCCCAGCCCACCCAGCGCCCAAACCCTGCTCCCGTCTCCTACCTCCACTCCTTGGACTTTCAGTTTCATGTGATCCTCTCTGGTTGTTTTCCCATCTTTCCTTTTTTTCCAGCAATACCCATCTTTCCTGTATTTCACCTTCTTCCTATTGTACAGGATCATAGAACCATTCTGCGGTCTGAAAACAAGAAACAGTTTGGGATTACATAAAGAAACCACCCTTAGAGAGTTTACAAAGCAACGTACCATAGACCAGCGCAAGTCTCTACAGAAGACAACGTTCTGTATTTGGCATAATATAACTTTTCACCTTCTGTTCCTGTTAGCTGGATTAACCGATGTTTCGCAATCTGCAAAATTTTACTTGAGAATCTTGTACCAAGTGAAGTAAGTGTGCCCCTGAGAGGTTTAAAAAAAAAAAAAACAAAAAAAAAGGAAATCTTATCATAAAATAGCCAGCATTTTCACAGGATAGCTTATGATTGAGCTCAGCTACATGCTGAAAATCAGAAGGAAAAAAGGTTAAGGAAAAAAAAGGATTGTTATTATTTTATTATAGACTCTCTCTCTCTTTTTAACACATCAGCAGGATTAGATAACAACCACCTCTAATGCAGCACCAGAATATGAATGTTGGCTTAAAAAGGCAATAAACAAGCAAAAAAGAGTGGAAGAAAGAAAGCGTTAGCTTATACGTTGCTTTCGCTGTTCCTGCTCAGATCAGTGTTAGACATGGAGTAACTTTCTCTCTTCTGAGCACCTCCCTGACTTCAAAGAGACATGAAAACATTTTCCGCTTAGAAACCGCATTGATGCTTTAGAATACCAATAAAGGCACGTTGACGCTTGCCCAACAGGCAGGAGTCAACGTGGTTTTGGTGTACGGCAATATTTCACAGAAATGCTCTGCCATCTGCTAAGCCAATGCACAAAAGGGGCATTTCTGCTGTAAAGCTAAAAAATAAAGAATAAATTAAAGCCCCCAGCACAGGGCTGCAAAGCCAGCATGCATCCCACGCAGCAGCAGCGCTGCAGATGCCGCAGACATTTACAGCGGTGCATTAGTCACAGTAATTTGGCTTTAGGACACCAAGAACAGAAAGAAAAACAACGACATTAGCAGCAGCAGCAATAAACAACTTCCACAGGAAAGCTTCGGCTGGAGCCCTTGGATAAAGTAAAGCACCTGAACTTGTACAAACCGAGCGAACAGAGAGAAGCCTTTCACGAGAGAGGAGCCCCCAGCCCCATCGGGGGCCTCACACGGCTCCTCACACCCTCCACGTTGGGCCCTCGGCAGCCCGCTGCGTTCAGACGGAGCAAAGCGATGCCTGGAATTGCTAAAAATCCCAACGAATATTTTCAAGGCCATCTGATGCAGGAAAGCTCTTTAAATAAATAAGCCAAATTAAGTGCCTTGTGTTCATGCGATATTGGGTGGTGATTTCAGAGCCATGCCAAAAGTGCAAAAATCAGTGCCCGGCCCAGCTGGAAAAGCCTCCTCCTTCCCTCCCGATTCTGTTTCCAACAGCACGATGCCATAAAATAAGCACAAGAACAAGCTTCTGCAGGTACCCTCATCTCATTTTTCTCTAACAAAATGCTCCATTTGAAGACAGTCGCCATCACCCGTGTTTATCACATAGTAATAGGGCAGTAAGATTGATGTAAAAGCTGTTAATTATAGAGTAACTCATCCCAATGCTCCATTATGTGCATAAAGGCACCTTACTACTAATGAAAACAGCTCCTGATGGTTTTCTACCACCATCGGCCACCTGAAATTACCCAGATCAACCAATACAACACCCATCCTCCGTCAAAACCAATACCGTCGGCAATGGCGGGATCTGCTCCCAAACCCCCATCCTGCTCCTTGGCTCTGCACGGACGCACGCATCTTTGGGTACGGCTAAAGGACGCCCCGCCTGATTTACGCTCAGGCCTTTGCCCTCCAGAACTCACACGCACATCACAAACTTGACGAATGTGGATGGAAACTGCACAAAGTCTCTTTTAGTAGGAAAACAGACTTCATACTTCCTCATACATTTGCAAGACCGAAATGATCTTTGGTCTAAGTGATTATTAGCACATTTTTTTACTGAAACAGAAATTACAGATTACTTTTTTCCCCCGCATGCACACAAATACTTATTCCCTGTGACCAGAAACCCAAGCTCTGTTCCCCCAAAGTACACCTCCTCCTCCTCTTCCTCCTCCTCCTCCTGCCACCCATGTCCCAGCAGCCCGCGGCTCCGCGAGGCGGCTCCTCCTCTCTGTTCTTACGCGTCACCCTGAAAATAAACACTTGGGTGTCAGCGCAACCACCGCATCTGTTTGACAGCGTCGTAGATAGTGCGGGATTAATTCAGTGGAGATATTCCGTATCTTGTTTCGTGTTTATTCTATAAACCTCCAGGGGCTGCACATGTCAGCTCAAACCTTCTCAGAACACCACCGACTTCCCGGTGTCGCCAGCACGGGGACGTGCCCCGCGGCGAACGAGAGTCACCTGCGTGCTGGGGGCGACTCACGCAAAGGCGTCGCGGGAGCTTCACTCCTGCCTCACGCCTGGCGCTCGCACACGCGGCTTTTCAGAAAACGTACACTTGCAGGACCTGAAAGTTTTTTGATGCGCGTAAAATACGGCTTTTCTCGCATTCAGCGCCATGAGAGCGCACGGGTGGAGGGACCAGAGAGCTGAGCTCTGCGCCCTCGCTGCTGTTCTGCACGGCCGGAGTCAGGGTTCGGTGGGTTTATTTCTGCGATGAAAGAAGAACACGGCAAAAGGTCGCTGGAAAACAGTTTACAAGATTTATATGAAATAAAATAAAGCACAATGGAACAAAATCTCTCAAGGATCTCTGGAGCAGTTGTCGATTTTGATAAGAGTGTATCGAATTGCTTTAAGGCTCATAGAAAGTGACTGGTTTTTAAAGATATCTTCATAAAATGAGAGGCAATTTTAACCCGATACACATTGCTGCTGTATTTCTCTTGCTGTAAGACGGAAGAGAGAGGGAAGCTCTCCTGGGCTCATCGCACACGCGCGGCCAAGAGCATCCAGCGACGGCTGCGGGAAGGCTCAGAGATGAGTCCGAGGGGACTCCCGCGATGGTGCGACTCCAGCCCCGATCTCCTCTGCAGGTTCTGCTGCTCGACCCGAACTCGGGTATTTCATTGTGCCTTTGCGGAAGAGGGGGACGGAACCGCCCGCCCGACTCCCACCACCCGGCACTGCAACTCCCGGGGGGACCCTGCAGCCTCGGCAGGGCCATCAGACACCCAGCGCCATCCTCCTCCTCTGTTCAACCCCACCTGCAGCCGCAGCAATAACAACAAGTACCGGAACATTAACAGCAATTTACTTGATTTGATTAAGCTACTACTTTGCAGCTACACAGTGCTCTTTTCATTAATGCAGCACTAAATGGAAAATAATAAAATAGCATTTTAATATTACGGTACAGCTGAAAGCAAGCAAACCACAGTGATCTAACCCCAGCCGGCAGCCTGTTTGCGGCGCTGGGGCTGCCGGAGGAGCCCCACAGAGCCTGGCACCGCACGTCCCCTCCTTCGTCCCTCGCCGGCAGGGGCGGCCACAGCCCAGTTTTGCAAGTTTTGCATCACCTGTGACAAAAACCAGACTGGTGGCCGCGAAACAGCAGCACGGTCTCACAGCAAGGTCACCTCACCTGTATTTGCTCCTCACCAAGCACCAGGCTACTCCGCTCTCTCACGCCAGCTGACTCCCCAGGACCGTGCGGAAAGGGAAACAGCATTTCCCCCGCCACTCAGGATAGATTTGTTTGCAATGAGACAGGAAAGGATTTGTTGCTCTTGCAGAAAAAGGCAGCAAACAAAAGGAAAAGGACTGGGAACAGGTGAAGGGAGCGATCCTAAACCATGGCCCCCCCAGCGGCAGAGGGGACGAGCACTTTGCCTGCCTTGCGTGCGCGTACAGTAAATCACTGTATTTAATTTAGGTGGAGACACCAATGAGCAAAACTTCCCAACAGCCACCGCTGCTGCTGCGCCGTCAGCACCCCACCCTCAAATTCACAGAAAAAACCCCAAAATCCCTGTGATCCTGGGCACGACAGCGGGGACCCGCCCTCGGTGCCAGCAGCGGGGCTCCTCGCTTGTGCATGTCCCCAAAAAGCTGCGGGGAGCGAAGCCCGAGCCGAGGGCAGCGCAGGCACCGCAGGGACGGTGCAGTTATCCCTGGTCCCGCTGCGTGGAGCTTGCAGGGTGGCCTGCTCGCTCCCAGACCCGAACAGCACCCAGCAGAGTTACAACTCCGAATTTCCTCTCTTTTATGAGCCTGTGGCATTTAAAAGCTGCCCGATCTCTATTTAGGTCTCTTGCTTGCGGGCTGGGGGAAGGAGGGGAAAGGACAGGAAGAGTAATTGCAGAGCAGAAAGCCTTTTGTCTTAAGTATTGATGAGATTTGAGATGCTTCCCTCCCTCTCCCCCTGTTATTTACCACCACGGCTCTCACATAAATTGCCACAACAGCATAACAGCTACTTTTGCCCAAATTGTTCCTGCTACAGCCGGGAAGATGATGCTAAATTCCATTTTCAGACTTATTTTTAAAGCAAACAATCATACCCTGCGGCTGATGGGTCTCGGGACCTACTGGGTCGCTTGGTGCTCCTGGGGATGCTCAGCTCCGGCCCAGGACCGGTCCAGGCTGCTGGATAAACTGGAGTTTGTCTCAGGAACATGGGGAGAGGCGGTAACGGAGCGCTTGTAATGGCAAGAAACAGAGGGGATTGCCTGGGAAGATTTTCCAGAAATGTCATTTTGGATTTGGTCCCCAACTCAGCTGCGCATCCCTACCTCCAGCTCCAGGCTCTGCTCCGAGGGGGTTTTCTTTCTTTATATAAAGTCCCTTACTTGGATAATAAGAATCTAAACTTATCTTATGAACACAAAGTAGCTACAAGGAGGGAGTAAACAGAAAACAAGTTAAGATTAGCATATTTTCATCAACTGATGCTTTGTATCTGCCTCTCCATTGTGCTCATAAATTAAAGTCCCTTTGGCCTAAACGACCGAGATGTTCCCCTAATCACGTTACCACAATATTAATAAGGCTGTTCAATGCAACTAGTTCCCTCTAAATTGTCACATCAAGATTTGGTAAATGTCAGATGTATCATTTAATGAAAACTATGTTTTACTGCCTAGGGAGCTCGGGTTGCCGAAAGGGAACTGCAAGTATTGCAAAGCCAAAAGCGACTCTTTTTCCAGGACAATGCAATAAGATCAGCCAGAACCCTTCCTTGAGAAGGTCCATGGCTCTAAAATTAAAGTTTAATTTTATCATCTTGTATTTATTTCAATTCCCTGCCAAGGCAGACATTTAAAGCAGCTCAGTTCTTCACAATAAAAACACCAAATGAGGTGTGAGGCAGCTGGCGGGGGCCCTGCCAAAGCCCGGCAGCACCCACAGCATCAGAACTTGCCACCAGCCCGGGAAGCGCCTGCAAACCCCACCACGGCAGCGTGGCGAGCGCCGTGCCAGCAGGAGGGGACAGGCTGCCTGGGCAGAGCCGGTGACGTCCCTCCCGGCTCATCCCAACACAACGCCGAGCAGCTGCTGCGCACGCCGTCCCCGGCGCTGGGGGGACGACGTTGAAGCAATGAAGGAATAGAGCAGAAGGATGTCACACACCGGACACTTTCCGTACCGCACGGGTGCGTAAGCAGCAGCTGCCTCCAGTATGTAGGGGATGGAGCCTCCATCCATCCATCCATCCATCCTTCCCTCCATCCCTCATCCCTGCCAACACTGCACTGAGAAATGGCTCCTGCTAACTGCTTGATTATGCTATTTTTTCATCCTGCGTAACTGTTAGCTTTATTTTCTCTGGCTGTGAAGTTATCATGGAGTCAAGAGACAGCGAAAGGGGACTATCTTCCATCTTCTGAATCTATGCACGATAATAATGAGAAATTAACTTCCACTCTCCCCGAGGAGCAACCTACTGATGCAGAAACTGGCTGGGAAAAGCTGGAGTCTTGGAGGAAGCCCTGGGAAGAGAGACAGCCTTGTAACAAATCATTGCACTGAATCACTGCCCTTGTTTCCCAATGAACACAAAGAGGATGAAGTCCTTGAACGTGCCTTCATCCCGAGAAGCCCAGCTTCCTCCCACGGGTGCAAAACAAGCCAGCAACAAGCACAGGGACACCTTTCTCCAAGCAGGCGTCCTGCTGGAAACCAAAGCCACGCAAGAGCGTGAGTATGATGAAGAATCGCATTCTACAGAAAAACGTGGCAGCCCTCCCTTATCACACGCCTTAGCAGAGAAGTCGGGAAGCTCCTGAGCAGAGAGACGGGTCAAAGCCCACCGATGGGCTCCACCGACCACGCTGCACGGCATCACCACTCCACCGAGAGGATGGCTGCAATACAAGCACGGGGCAAGGTGGAAGGGGAAGGTGGCTCCAGAAAGGGTTATTGTCATAAGAAATATTCGGCAAATATGGGGAAAAAAAATCATGCCTCAAAATATTCTTCTCAGGAGTTAATTAAACTAAAGAGAGAGCACTGAGACTACGATGCTCACGGGAAATCACGTACCTCTTTGAACACACCAGGAAAATTGTGTGCAGCCAACATGGTGCACTTTAAAATAATACAAAGCGTACATAATAACATCTGAAAAGATTGACGCAGGACCGTAATTCCCTCATCTGATACTCGGACAATTTGCTTAAAAGCATCATCTATTCAGTTTATGTCACTGACTCGCTTTGCTTCCCTGAAAATCACGTTCGGCCGGTTCCCGGCTGCACCTGACAGCATCGGTCTCCTCTGGATCTCACCGGCAGCAGAGACCCACAGCCCAGGCATCCCCCTGGCCGCCGTTTGTCCGAAGGGGATGGAGGATGCAGTGTCAGGAGTGACGACCCCCGCGGAGGTGCCGGCTGGGTTTGGGGAAGGGGTGAAGCGGCCGGAGTGAGAGCTCCATGGCACCTCCCGTCCCAGCCCAGGCCTCGCCGTGCAGCACCCAGGGCGGGCAGGGGTTTATCCTGCGGAGCTCTGCTCCACTGGGGCTATCACAGACTCCAGGGGATGGGTTTCAAGTAACTATCTATTAATGTCTCCTTTTTTTTTCTTAATTTTTTTTTTGCACTGTGTGCAGCTTCAAAGCCCTTCATGGCAGCTCTCACTCGCAGGGCAAGGAGGGACCCCCGGGGACCGTCGGTGGGGATTGCTCCCAACTGACATCAAGGTTCAGAAATGCCTCATCTCTCATTTCTTGTTTCTACAGAAGGAAAAAAATCTGATGACAGAAGTTATTTCTCCCCTGAGAAACGCTGCTCTCCAAGTCTTCATTTACCTTGACATTTCCCCTCCGCTGCACCAACAGAAGACAAAAGCCCAAATGGCAACCGAAATCTCCGCAGCCGCGGAGGGAGGCCTCACCTCCGTTTCAGAGCCCCCTGGGCCAGCAGAGCCCGGCACCCGCTGCCGGCTGAGGAGGTGACCAGGACTGAGGTGTCGGCGCTAAGGACGGTGTCACCCACAGGCCAGGCACAGCCGTGACACCTCTGTTAGAGGGCACATGTCACCCGCCGCCCCAGTGACAGACCCAAAGGATGCTGTAGCAGGTACCTACAGCTCTTCCACGCAGACAGAGTTTTAAAGTAATATTTACACCAACAAATGTTTTCAGACTTCAGGGAACTTGTAAACCACAGCTGTATCACTGAATTGGCTTTACAAACCTCTTTTTCCCCTCCCAAATAAAGACTTCGCTTCACCCTCAGGCGATGACTCACCCTCTCCCTGGAAGAAAAGCGACCCCAGCGCTGTTCAGCCTTTCTCAGCGGGACCCTGAAAAGCCCCTCCCAAGAACTTAATGAGACATTCAGACTTCACCGTGTCTGCTGAGGACCCAGCAACGCGTCACCTTGCAGGGAGAGAGAGGCCGCTGGCTTTAACCCCGCATCGTCCTCGTTTAAAGCGGAGATTATTAGTGTGGCAACCGAAGGAATTTCAGATTCCGTGTTTGAAATTTACCTGATCTTTGAACTCCACAGAGATGAAACAAAGACTTCAGAAGAAGTCTTCTTATCCATGTAGGAAGAGGTATGAATCACAAGAAAACATAAATACATGGGATTTTTTTTGTCTCTAGAATTAAATGTCATTTGCATTTAAGATGAAAGTGAGTTTCTTTCGTATCTACAATATTTAAGAAGTTAAAGTCTAAACTAACAGATTTAGCAATTTTATCCAGAGTTGCAGTTACTGCAATGGCTAATCCCATCAAGGGGACATTAATTGGTGTCTAGATGCTCCTTTTCATAGCAGCAGTAGGCCATAAAACTTAATCCTTACCTCCTCTTTCCAGCATGCAGCCTCCATGTTCATCAACAAAAGTAATGCTGTTCATTACGTATGGGAGTAATTACCTACGGCTCCAACAAACGGGACTGAACAAGCGCGTGCCGGTGTGAAGCTGGCTTTTGTACCGTATCACAGGACTGTTTGTGGGCTGCCCAATACAGCATTTTTGTAAGATCAGGACACATTTTGAAGGCTGAGATCCAAGCTACAAAGCACTATGAAAGAGCTGGGCGGTTTTCTGGTGTGTGCTGGGACGCCCGTTGATGAGTCTTACCCCAAAGGCAGTTCCTTTGGGCTATTAAAGGAGTGATCAGGATGCCGGTGCCGTGAAAATTCATCCTCAAGATACATAGCTACAGAGGTTAAACCAAGCAACATCTGGGGCTCTGCTACACAGGCAGGAGCAAAGGCTGTCCTAAACCATCTTCCCAATGGCGAGATGTCTCCGTGACACAACCCAACGGAGGGTGACGGGGCAGCGACGGGGCAGGTATCTCCATTTACCAACTCCCACCAGTACCACTTCTCCTGTGCCGAGACCTATTTTTATGAATGCGCTGGAAAAGCCTGTACGTTTTTGCTCTCCGTACTTGTTCTTGACACAACTGGAAACTAGGGAACTTTTATAACAGCACTAATAATAGTAATACAACTAATAATAGGATTTGACTTCTCAGTAAACATTTACTCTGCTGTCTTCTACGCTCAATGATAGCGTGTTTTGTTGCCAAAGAGTGAACTCCACAAAAGATTCCTCCGGCATCTTTGTGTATCATGGTTACTCAGCCTAATTAATACAACTACTAACAACTCTCTTATTTTTGGAGCCAATCAAAAAAAAAAATCAGAGTAAAAAAAAGTCCATATTGTCAGTGCTTTTGACACAAGAGATGACCATCTTCCCCCCATCCCTGCTTTGGTTTCTGGAGTCCTCACTGCTGTCTCTCCCCCCACAGCATGTCCTGGACGTCCTCCTTCCCCCCCTCCGGCACATCACAGTTAGAGACTGCCATCCTGTGAAAGTACCAACGGCCAAACTCAGAGTCAGAGTGGGTGCGGTTTTGCAGGAAATAATTCCTGTGTGCTGTTATGATTTCGAGCAGCCCAAAATATTGACTACTAAAAACCTCCCAAAGGAGGGAAAAGTAAAAGTCCGGCAGCTCCCCTGCCAGACCTCGCGTTGGCAAAGCCACAAAGCATCCCCATCGCCCCGACCTGTTCCTGCGCCGCCATTTATCAGATCGCCTTCTTGACTCAAATGCCTGTATCTCGAGACCATAGACAGATCTACAAAAGGAACGAAAATCTGCTGAAGAAATGTTTCATTACCGAGGTCGGAGGAATTTCCAGGGAGTTTACAGGTTACGCGTTACCTTAAATCACTTTTGCGCACCGAGTAGCTTGATGTACTTTACTGGCATAACTACATGCCATATTGATTTGGGAGCACGGGTCTGTGCCTTCCAGATCAGCTCTGCAGCAGAACAACCTCATTCAAACCCCTTGGCGTCGGGGAAGAACTTCCCTGAGCTTCAGGGGTTTGGAGTCCCAACAGAGCCCGTGGCCGCGAGTGCTCCCGGGACATTCAGATGCCGTTGGGCACTGCCTGGGGACAGCTGCCCCCGCCCCTCCGCTCCCGGGGTAACGAGGCAAGAAAGAGTTATTTGACCAAGGGAAAAAGAAAAGCTAAACCAAACCCTTCTTATTTTGGGGGCAGGGATGAGCAGGAAAACACACGACACAACCTCACCGAGGTCCTAGAGCTGGAAATTCACATCTGGAGATGCACTTATTGCAAAATAGTCTGTAAGGGACATAATCCACAAGCAGAAGTTCAGCCAGCGGACGGCTTTTTATGCTCTCGGAGCACCAAGAGAATATAAACTTTTCTGAGGCGTCACTTTAACGCACTAATGGGTAGGATCACGCCGGGTGTTTTTTGTCGGGAGCGGGAAGCCCGCTGTGACTCGCCTGCCCAGAGCAGCGAGCTCCCCTTTCCACAGCGCGGGTGGGCAGAACTTGGGTTAGTGCCTCGTCCAGAGGCGGGAACGGCCTCTGGAAACCGCGCTGTCCCGAACCTGGAGATGTAGCTCAAGCAGCTGACAACAGCATTCCCAACATTTTTAGTGAGTAACACGATAACTCATGTGTTGATGGTCCTGAACTCTATACCAGATTTGAAAAAGAAATTAGAAACAATCTTTATGAACTCCTCAGTATGCCGAGCAATTGAAACCTCCCCGTAACGATATAGGACCAAAGCTAGAATATTAAAATTGTCATTAAGTGGAATGCACACGAAATGCTAAAAAGTCTTTTGCCAAATTATTTCTTGATATAATGACATGCTATAGACCTAAATCTTAGTAGAAGGCATGAAAAAAGACAGTTAAATCAACTTTGTTCATTTAAATATAATTTTAAAAGAACTGGCGTTCGTCTCTTTATTGCTCAAGGATCTTTATCAATTTCTTTAGCCCTCATTTATTTTTCTCCCTTACTCCCATGGGGATGCCATTTGATTTATTGGGAATTAGTCCTTACAACTCATGAATGCTTTAAACTGTTTTCAGATTAATCACGGCAGTATCTGTGAGCACAGCGAGGAGAGCCCCCGCTCGAGCTGTACGGTCACGCAGACCCGAGGGGCTCCCAGCCCGCTGCGCGCCAGCAGCCGTTTGCGTTACCGATTGCGCTCTCCAGGGAAAGGGGTCGCGTTATGGCAAGGACCTGGGACTCCAAATCCCGTTTAAAAAACTGCCTTGGAGGCGGCCTCCTTCTGCAGGGATTATTTTGGTTATGGCTCTACCGAAGGCCGGCGTCAGC
Organism: Stercorarius parasiticus; assembly: GCA_013396915.1. Lineage (NCBI taxonomy): Eukaryota > Metazoa > Chordata > Aves > Charadriiformes > Stercorariidae > Stercorarius > Stercorarius parasiticus. The sequence goes on along the minus strand of VWZL01001092.1, from coordinate 74,928 downwards.
TTTAAAGCAAGGTCACTGCCCAGCGCAGTGGTGACACCCGCGCCCACAAAGGCTGCCGTATTCTTACGGGGAAGGGAGACAACGGCAGGGTAGGGGGGAGAATCTGTTTATTTAGTTAATTTACTTCCAGTTCAACATCCCTGCTCATTGCAGCCAGCGGCTCAAGGCTAACAAGGTTTTCCCCAACCAAGCGGGACCATAGCTCAGTTTTGTCCAAAATACCGTAGTCCAGGGGGAGCCACCAGGATGCCACCGATTCCCACTTCCCGGGACTCTGACAGGCGGGAGCTGTGCGGGGTTTGCCAGGATCGGGAAAACCTCGGAGGGGACGGGAGGAGAGAGGAGCTCTGTGCCACGCTCAGAAAGTGCCGAGAGGAAAGGAAAAGGCTGCTGGTTCTCCCTCTGCTAGCAGCGCGGAGCTTGGCTCATGACTTAAGACACTATAAAAATCCGTAAATATTTGAAAATTGAATAACAACTCATTAATTATAAATTTTAATTGAGAACCACTTCAAAACGGAATTGCAGTTTGACGGTTGATGAACTTCCAACACTGCAGCCAGCAAAACGGCTGGCAGAACAGCGATGGCAGACCTCAGCGCGCTCCGGGCACCCGGACAGACCTGGGATGTATGGCAGCATCGAGACTAACCGAGGAGCCGGGGGGAGCCGGGGCTCTGGCTGGAAGAGCCAGGGATGCTCTGACGGGAATCAGCTCCCAAACTTGGCTGCAGCACAGGGTGAGGACAGACCCCTACAGACAACGTCCAGGCGAGGGCAGGGACCCTGCAGGAAAGGTGCTGAGCATATAGGAAGCATGTAGGATGCTACGTGTAGAGAGAAATCCTTCCCTGCGAGGGCGGTGAGCCCCTGGCCCAGGTTGCCCAGAGAAGCTGTGGCTGCCCCATCCCTGGAGGGGTTCAAGGCCAGGTTGGACGGGGCTTGGAGCAACCTGGGCTGGTGGGAGGTGTTGGGTTGGAACTAGATGATCTTTAAGGTCCCTTCTGACTCCAACCATTGATTCTATATGAAGCACATAAGGCATGAGCATGTAAGGAACCATTTGTTTGTACTTGTTTGTTTCCCATCCAGGAAAAGCGGGCGCTTCCTCTCCTCCTCAGGAGGGCAGAGCTTGGCCACATCCTTCTTCCAAGTGGATTTACGAGCGTGAACGCGACCTTGGGCGCAGGAGCTCTCTTCGACAGTCACTAATTGCACACTGCACTCGAGGCACATGCTTAAACACCCCGCAGCAACCTGGTTTAAGCCCCTCCTCTCTTTCAAATTAACCTCAGGAATATAATCTATTTATTTATATCAATTTAGTCCCATCAATTAATGACGACAAGGCAATTAACTAGAATGCCAGACAGTAAAAAATAACCACATAATGCCTTCTTTAGAGGAAATCTATTATATAATCCCAATCGGTCTTCATTAACACAAAGTATTCCAGTAAAAGGTAGTAATCTAGTTATGGTCTGTGAAATATGAAGATCCGCAAAGTAATTTTTCAGAATTAAGGGTAAAGCATTTTTCGCAAATGGAAAGGAAACATTTTTGCATTTCTCCTGCAAACCTTTGCAAAACACGAATGAGTGCCATAATGTAACGTACCAGCACCGAGCAGATTGTGCGCTAGCACAAAAGAGGCATTAAATTAGCCATTATCACTACAACGAGACGCAAGGCAGCTTCCTCAGCATCTCCCTTCCCCACGCTGGTTGGCTTCTGGATCAAGCCAAGAGCAAGACGGCGTCGATTTTCTCCATCCCTCGTCCAACACTCGCTGCGCAAAGATCCATATGCCAGCACCAGGAAAACGAACCTCAAACTGCTAATGGCAGTGGTCCTCAAACACCCTGATAATCACTTTTTGGGCTGAAAGACTTCAAAGCAGCGTTCCACAGTTTTATTCCAATGACGACTTAATAAACCGCTCATCCTCGTCAACAGCTCTCCTGCAGGTGGGCTCACGACCGCCGCCACGGCGCGACCCAACCCCGAGTCCTTTCCCACAGCACCCGCTTGAAGAACGGAGCAAATGACTTGTGCACGGGAAAAAGAGGAGTTATTCGCTCCGATACTTAATGTGATGCACTTTGGAATTAATACATTGAGTATGTTAATGATACTAATCTAATCTATCAATTTTATACGCTAAAGATCCAACTATTAGAAAAATTAGGTGAAAAACTTACACGAATCCACAAGTTTCCCATGGAAACGCACATTTGCCAATTTTAAGCCTTATTCGCCTTCAAACTTGTTAATAAACTAATAGACAATAAGAGAGAATTAAACCCAAATATAGCAAATCCTGCAAACAAAGAACACAAACAAATATAGTCAACCACTTCTCCAAAATACGCCAGAGCTGTTAAGCACTCTCACCTTAAAATTTATAATGAAGCAGCTTAAAAAATCCCAAATTCCTACAGGAATGTGTTTACAATACAAACGCAATTATTCTCTTATTCCGATGCTTATCTTTTCTTATACCCTCTCAGCTCATCCTACTTTTGAATTTAATTACATTACAGTATTTTTAGTTGAGATGAAATTACACATTTTCAGATTAATTTAGCCTGAACTAACTTTTGATAACAGAAAATCCTTATTCTGTCATGCCCTAATTTGAGCCCATCTACGTTAGCATGAATCACTCTTTTAAGCCTCCTGTCGCCCCCCAGCAAAGCCGCGCTCGCTGTCTCCAAGGGCGAATGTTTGTCCAATGTCTTTGATGAAAACCCTCCTGTTTTGTTCTTTCCTCTGTTATTTTCCAAGCCCAGGTCGACAGCGAAGAGTCCGGCAGCGACTGTTCCCTGCACCCTGGCACCAGAAAAGCCGCTAAGGCAGGCACGACCTTTGCTGTTTGTTTAAAAAAAGCACTAAAAAAAAATTAAAAAATTTAAAAAATAGAGCCTTGTATACATCTGCATACACAAGATTTCTGGAAATAATGAAAACATTTAATTATAATTTCATTCTGTCTATTTACTCAGAAAAAAAAAAACAAACCCCACAACACAATCCTCTCATGAATACTTTCTTAAGCTGAATCGATACAATCCTGAACGTTTTCACTTCAAAAGCATCCATTTTATCACTTGATCGGGGTTCTCCGCTGCCTTTGCAGCTGAGGTGCTTTGCTTTCATTTTGGCTCAGCAGCGATGAGGCCCCGTGCCCGTTATTTTCATCATCTATGTAACTGCTCGCCAGAAGACGCAGACGGACAATCCACATACACCCACAAGTTTTTCAGGGATTGGTAAACCCGTGGTTTACATAAAATCCTTCTATGGCATTGTTGGGCCCTAAACGCTCTGGGTTTGCAGCTCTCAGAGGAAAATACACGTTTATGGGGCTTCGCCGTCTTTACTGACGAAGAGTGCTCCAGGCGCCTCGCCTTTCCCCATGTTCACTTACAGCACCGCGCTTACGGCGGAAACAAGATTTATTTTAGCGAATCAAAAGGTGATGCTCGTGTAATTATAGTGAGATGAGGACGCAGCCTTAGCGCACCCCGACACCCAGCTCCCCGCCGTGGCACCCCCGGGACGGCAGCTTCCCCCCGGCCACCCCCCATCCCCGCGGGATCGCCGGGAACGGCTCCCTCAACCAGCCCCGGCCCCGCAGCTCCCTCCCGCCCGCCTCCCACGCGCTGCCATCCCACACGAGCGCCCAGAGCCGAAGCGCATTCGAAACCCGCTTTCTGAACGCGCCAGGCCCGGAGACTCCACCTCATCACCGAAACCCAGTTACGAGCTGTAATTGCGCTAGCGCTGGGCAAGATTTCCACTTGCTAAGCCTTGACCAAACTATGATTAATATCAGTGAGAAACTAAGATTAAATGTTAGCTTCCATAGAAACTATATAATCTGACAGAGGGAAAAAAAAAAAAAAAAAGAAAAACCTACCTAATTTATCTTTTGTCTATATCACCGAGACACTAACATCCTTTAAAAGGGCAGAAAGCCCTTTCTCACAGACGCCCACCCGCTCCAGAACGTTGATGTGACGACTGCGGGACCGTGCCGGCCTATCAGCTGTTTGGTTGGTTTTGAATTGCCAAGATTAACAGTATCGAATACTTGAAGAATCTCCAAGTTTAAGGACACAATTGTGAGCGTGATCCCCTGCTGGGGATAATAATAACAACGAATAATAATGAAAGAGTAGTAATATGCTGCATGTCATAGTTTTACCTTCATCTGAGCAGGCGGAGGGACTGAACTGCTTCAAGTAAACTTGGTAATAGTTCAGAGAGTCCTGAGAACAAGTGGGGGGTTTTTTTGGCTTTGGGGCTCTTGTTTGTTTGTGGGTTTTTTTGTTTTGAGGTTTTTTTTTTGGTTCAGATGAGACCTCTTTTGAAGTTGTCAAAAGGCTGCACTGCCATTAGTGGCTCCTAAACAGTAGGAAGCAGGATTAATCATTAAAAATAGATTTAAAAAAAAAAAAAAAAATCTAAAATGCACCGTTTGCTTGTTAGTTTGAACGTCACGAGGCCGTTCCGCAGAAAGGGAACAGGGAAGCAGCACAACAAAAGCGACAGCCACTTTCTGACCGACGGAGCTCCCACGGGAACAGCAGCAACAGAAAACTCCAAAACAGAAGTGGTCAAGCCTTGATGTCTTCCAGAGTGCTTCTCTCTGCAAAAATCTTCTTGCAAGAGGCAAAGATGAGGATTTAAGAAGAAATATTAAAAAAAACCCAAACCAAAGGAGAGCAGGGAAGGGCACCGCGGAGCTCGGCAGAGCCAGTCGTGCCCCAGCCTGCCGGGACCCAGCCGGGACCAGCCTGGCGCCAGCTCAGCCCAACAGCAACAACATTTAAAAAGTAATTGAAAGAAGAATTCCGTGAGAGTAGGAAAGCCTGACCAACAAAATCCTGCTCTGTGCCACGTACCTCTCCAGGTCCATCGCTGCATCTCCCGGGTGCTGGGATAAGCACCCGACAGCTCTTGTACCCAATTCCCAAAGCGCTGCTGGATAAACTCTTCGCTTTTGAGAAAACATACGTTTTTTCCTGTGTGCCCGATCCCACACAAAGCTCAAGCAAATGGCGGGCAGGTCAAACAGTGGCCCAAGATGAGTCTGCTGCGCTTCTTCCTCACTTTCAGAGGCGGCTGCCCCGAGCTGCAGGGTCAGAGCAGCAGGCAGAGGTCGCAACGCGGTTTCTTTTAAGTTACACAATACAGAATATGGCAAGATATTCTGCCATATTGGGATTTTTTTTCAATTCCACCAGTTCCTCCAGTGCTTAAAACAGTTGCTCCTCACCAGCTAAACCAGTAATTCCTCCAGCACCCGGACAATCCCGCAGCATCCCCCGGGGCTGACACCGGGATTTTCCCCATCGCTCCATCCCCTCCCGCGGCGGCCGCAGTCACAGCCCGCCTGTGCCCGCGCAGCGGAGCCGCCCGCACCAGCCCCGGCTGTGAGACCTCGCCCAGTGTTGGGGGTTTCTGTAGAGGCGGGGGGACAGAACAAGGTTGCATTAGATGTAATGTCCCCTCAGAGCTGGGATCTGTGCAACGGCACCGCAGGCTTTAGAAGTGACTACTGTTAAATTTCAAGAGTCAAGGAGATGAGAGGGAGGATTGAAGAGAAGGGGAAAATGAACAGAGCGGCATTTAGAAAAGCCTGGGAGTAAAACTGGGGGGAGAGAAGGAGGCAGGGCAAGGAAGCGGAGCCACGGTTATACAGTCCTCCAAATCTTTAATATCCTAAATTTAAAGCGGAGCACAAAACAATGAACCGCTGTTCACTCACCGCACTCATCAAAGGGCACGATTTATCAAAAAAATGAACAATTTAGAGCGGCATCTTCTAAGGCAGTCTGGGATTGTACACATTGCTGAGAGGGGAGACGCGTCCCCAAAGCACACAGCGCCGGCGGCTGCCGCGGGCACCCAGAGGCTGCGCTTCTTGTCCCTGCCTAGAAAGAGGGGGAAGGTCGGGGCAGCTGGGGGGGGACACACAGGACAAACGGGAGCCCTGGCCAGTGGGACAAAACAAACAAAATCCCCAAAGCCACAAATGGCAGGCTTCTGTCCTCTAGGGATGCCCTTCATGTCTGAGGATGCTGTGCTGGACACCACCCTCCTGAGGACTTTTCCCAATCAGACCCCTGAAAAGTTCCTAGAATAACCAAAGTTGGAAAACTTAGGACGGCAACTTTTGTTCCGAACACAGCTTTTCTGCGTTCCCAATTCCAATGGAAACAAACAGATTCAGATGCCAGAGCAAAGGCCTTGGTGGGTATCTGGGAAGAAGCGATGCCTCGGTGGCGGCTGCTCGGGAGCTGTCGCATCCATCCTGCGCGTGTCGGGGCTGGATGGAAGCGTTCAGCTGCAGCACCCGCGTGGTACAGAAACAACGCACCAGGAAACCAGGGAGCGAGAAGTCAGCAGCCAGATAAATTACAACTAACACGCTGGCAGTTCACCGCCCAGCCCATTTCTCTCTCCTCCACAACGTCAGCGTCGCTGGCTGTAGAAGTTTGCCTCTGAATATCGCAAAGTAGAAATAAGAAGCAGGACAGTGAAAAATCCTGACTCTGGGCCGTGTTTCACCTTAGTGTTTGCGGCTGGGACAACGTGTTACTCAGAGCTGGATCCCCCCTTACACACAAAATGTTTTCTTGGTAACTGGTCCAACAGTTTCAACATCTGTTAGCTGCTCGCAAATCCTGTTACCCAGCAAAGACTTGTACCAGGGCTTTAATTTTCTCACTGTAAATAAACACAGGAACTTGGCCGGACCATTCCGTGGTCACCAGTGGATCCGAGGGCCAGAGACCTGCAGCCCTCGTCCCTGCAGCACACGGGCAGCCCCGCGTCACAGCCCGGGGTATCCGATGCCCGCCGCATCCTGCCCTTTCAAGGGATGCAGACAAAGCCTTTACACCCTCTTCGGTGTTAATGCCACCTTGGAGTGATGCGGAGACGGCCGTTGCGGGAGCAGCACCGTGACTCCCAACCCGGGGGCAGCTCCGTGGCTGTTGAAGCATTGGCGCTGCCGAAGCCTTTGCGAAAGCGAGCGATCACGGCCCCGGCCACACTGCCCGGCTCGTGTCCAGTGAAGGCGGCTTTGGACGAGCTTTGTGAGGCTGCAGAGAGAACCGATGACGCCCCAGATGATAGACAAGTCAAACAGATGCTCCTGGACACGCCGCCAAAAGAAGTTTTGTCTCTCTCAAGGAAACGTACAAAGGTTCTCCTGATTACCACTTCACTTCCTTTACTTGTAGCCGTGTAAATCGGCTCCCAACACCCTGTTTGCTCAGTGCAGCAGCAAAGGGCAGGAGGAAACATAGGAGCCTTTTAGCCAGAGAGAGTAAAGTAAAAGCGAGGGAACATCCCACAAACACCAAAGTCAATTAATTCACTTGTTACAGAGTGAGAGTCCTGCATAATTTGTCCTTTGAGTAGTTTATTTTAGCTAATTGCTTATCCAGCAGGAAGATCTCCCCTGCATGACCCATTTGCTGCGCTGGAGGCTCAATTGATGGGAAACGAATGGTGACCTTCCAGAGGGGACCGGCGCGACGGCGCAGGGATGCTCCGGGCACCGCTGTGGTCCTCAAACCCACAAGGAAACAGCGCAGACCACAGAGGGAGAGGAACGCACCAAGAACCTGCCGGCGCCACGTGGGCAGGGTGGGCACCGGCTCCCCCTTCTCCAGGGGAAGCCACGGGAGACCACGGCTCCCCTTTCCTGGGCAAGCGAGTCCATGAGGATGGAGAAGAGAAGGCGGCAGATAAGATGCCACACGTGAGGCTTTGCTCCCACCTCTGCCACCTCCAGCGCTGCAATTCAAAGCTACGCGTGCGCCCATCGCATTTTGCAATAGCGCTTAAAACGATACAACAATTTCACTTGTAAATAGGGTGGTGGTTCTGCCATCTGCATCGCTCCCCTCCACTTCTCCACTGGTGTCAGACGAAGCGCAGACAAACCCAAATGGCTTAATACCACATTTGTGAAATCCTCCGGTTTTGACTGTTACTGGCCGACAAGCTGTGCAGAGAGCTGTCAGACCCGCTAACCGTCTTCCAGCCAGCCGAAAGATGGAACAAGTACAGATGTTATTGGTCTCATTAAAATTTTGTAAATTAAACAGCGAGAGGGAGCAGCCTTATTTATCTTAATTTAGTTCACCGTTGACATTTATAAAATAAATACAGAAACAATACTAGGGGCACAATTCAGTCTGACTGGCGGCAGCAGGAGTCACACGCGCTCCGATGAAGCATGGGGAGGGATGCGGATGCTGCTGGCTGCCGGGAGAGGAGCCGGACAGTGCAGCTGATCCTGCGGGATCCACTGGTCCCTCTCCCCTGAACACCCCCCTGCTGCTGGGAATCAGGCAGCGGCCATGCCTCCACACCAGGGTTTGTCTGTGGAGATGGACGTTAACAGCCCGCAGGTGTGACGCTCCAGCGGTCCCTGGCTCCATCAGAGGAGGAAACATCTGATTCCTCACATCCACCAATTCTCTATTTTTGATCACAAGGAGCCACAAACCCACTTCTGCAGCTGTACCTGGTTCCTTGGGTGCGTGCATCCGGAACCTGGCTGTTGCCTGGCCCTCCCAGGAGAAGCTGCTTCTATCACTGTCCTGACCCGTGCTCAAGAAATGATCATCGCTTGACTGTTGTAAAAACATAGCCACCACCGAGACGGGCGATGCTGAAGAGGAGGAGGAGCGCGAGGCCAGGCTCACTTCGGGACCGCTTGGGCCAGCGGTTTAAGAGTCACCTCCAAGGAGACAACAGGATTTCTGTCAGGAAAGCTTCCAGCTCTCACGTTCCACTGGGAGGCTGGTGATGGGCTTTTACTGCTGCTTTATTTCCCTCAGAATCAATAGAAAACAATAATCCTACGGCCAAACATAAATCACATCGCAAAAGTTGGCAAATCATCACGTGGGACGCCTCAGGACCAGGCCTTTTATTTAATTCCAGAAACAGCACCGTTAATGATTCAGCAGCAGCAAAGAGCAGCGACGGCTCGGGCACGCTCCGGCCGGACCGTCGGGGACAGCACAGCCCGGGAAGGGGCCGTTTCTCTCGAGAGCCAGCCCCAGACATTGGCACGAGAGCGGCAAGCTCAGGCCAGGCGGAGAGACAGAAACCCAGCACCGAACGGGCGAAGGAAAACGGGAAAGCGTTTACCCTAATTAACAAACTTTTTTCACCCCTGTAAACCATACCAAAAACCGGCAGAAGAATCATATCTTTTTACATTCTGCCAGTAAATTACAGGAAACAAAAAGGCACGGTGGAAGTTATCTGAGGGTGTGAGATTTAAGGTACATTTTTAATTAAAACAAAAAGACCAAAGCCCGATGTAGCGTCATAAAGCAGATAATTTTACAGCTGGATGGTCTCCCTCTGATGTACTTGAAAACCATTTTTAAGTGACATAAAGTTTAACATACCGGTACATCTGCCTACCCACTGGATTCTACACAGAATTTAAAATTTAATTATATTAAAGTATTGTTACAGTGCGTGTAGCAAGAATGCCAACCAAGTGTAACTCCAGGAGAATCTCTGCCAGAGTTTTGTAAATCTGCGTTTCTCAGGACTGAAAAATACAGATAAAGCGTCTTAGCCCCCCGTACCCGTGCTCTCAGCCGTTGCACTCCCGCTCACCCACCGACGGCTCCGCGCTCGGGCCAAGTGGGTTCCGGCTCCTCGCCGCGTTCCTCGCCACCCGTGGAGCGGTGGCGGGTGCGACAGCGGCACATGTGCATCCGCAGAGCCTCCAGGCGAGGGCCCGGCTCCGGAAGCCGGAGCTGCGGTCCCTGTTGCCACATTACGCGCAAGGCGTCTCCCACAGGATTCTCCTCTAAATGCAAGCATGGGACATGCAGATCGTGGAAAACCAGCCATATACCTGCAGGAAAATGGTGAAGCCCCATGGAAACGGAACACCGCAGGCGTTGTGGTCTGTGGGTGAAGCCCAGAAAAGAATCAGCAGCGAAATGGAAAAACAGATCCCTCAAGTACCCGAGGGCGGCAGTTTGAGAAGGACGGTCACAATTAGCTTTGTTATAACATTGATGCTGCAGAAGCCCAGCAAGGACCAGGGGGCTTTGAATCGGTGCCTTAGGGAAGGGGAGGGAGAATTGCAGGAAACCAAATCTGAATTATCAGCTTGGAGAACTGATACCAGCTCGCGGAGCAGCGAGCAAGGGGCCGGGAAGACAAACCGGAGAAAGAGCTGTGGGAAGGAGAGCAGGCAGCTGCCAGCATCCCCTCGCACCAGCATCCCTCCCGCAGGGCCCTCGGTCGAGTAATTAAACCCTAGAGCATCGTCTGCGCCGGGGGTGACAAACCTCCCTCAATGGCACCAGTGCACATCGACCACCAAAGGACGTGGCTGAAAAAGCTCAGAGGGAAGGGGAAGAAACAGAAAAGCACAATGAGAGGCTGAAATTCGCACCTCGCAGCGGGAGAAAGGAACCGTTTTGCTGTTTAGGTACACTAGAAACCAAAGTAGAAACTCCTAGTGCAAGGGACAGAACCTTTAGGGAGGGGGAAAAAAGGAATCATTTCATGTTTCCCTAAGTATCCAGGAAGACCACAACCCCTTCAGAGACATCAAAGGGCTCTACAAGCCCAGCAGCCCGCACACGAACAGCACGTGCGCCGGCCGAGCGCGGCAGCGAGCAGGTCAGCAAATCATTCCTCACGCCACGCCAAGACAAAGGCCTGCTCCCTACCTACAAACACTGCTGTTCATCACCAAAAAAAAAAATTAAAAAAATTTAAAAAAAAAACAACCAAAAAAACCCAGCCTCCGCAGTCAGCTCCTCATCTTCTGACAAATGCGGTCTGTTACACAAACCAATCCCTATTCTCCCCATGGGCACAGCAGCTCCCGGCTGCTCTGCACAACACGGGGCACAAAAATCCTCCTCCCAACTCCCCGTTTCCAGCGCTCGCTCGCTAACGCACCGATGAGCAATTTAAATCCTGCTGTGTCTGCCATCAATACGACACCATCCCTGCCCGGCAGGTGAAGCGCCCACCCCCCGGACACAACGCACCCCTCCACCGGACCCTGGCCACGACGCCGGGCTCCAGCCCGGCATTCCAACCTCAGGGACAGATTTCCTGCAGGGAAAAAAACTTTGTCAATAAATAATCCCCCGAAATAGTTTATTTTTAATCAGCTGGTACTTGCAGGCCATTAAGATGCAACAAGCAGTCGCAGGCACTCTTTCTGTAGGTTGTTTTTGATGCAGAGAATATATTGGAAAAAATTAGAGAATATTATTAAAGGTTAATTATGAGCAACTTAAAGGTTATTTTTGCATATCTCACCTCCTGGACAAAAGATGCTTCTTCATTACCATACCAGAATATAAATTAAGTTGCAAAGCCTTTAAAATGCGACCAAGACTTTAGTTTTGGTGCTGTTTAAAACAGTACGAACAAATAGCAGTTTCCCTGTCCCCGCTGCAGCCTCTACGCACCCCGGAGGAAAGGGCATCTCCAGAGGGGTCCCGCAGCGGCAATTAAATCCTCCATCCTTCTCGATTCCCTTCCGCTGGAAGCGTAAAATGCATGAAAATACCGGATGGTCTGGCACGTCTTGTTACGACCATCAGGATCCCCAGCCCAAAATCTCTCCTTCTGCATTTTTACCTTCCGTCTGCTCTCACCGGGACAGAGGCGGCTCCTCTCTCGTTTGGCTCGCAGCCCACCAGCCCCCGACCGCACGGTGCGCAGCGGGGGGACACTCATTCCGAGCAGCCCCTGAAACGCTGAGCATCCTCCCACCCCGACACGTTTGCTCTAGAAATAGCAGAGCCTGCCCAAAATTTGAATGTCGGTTTTGTCCAAAAACGAACGCCACGTATTTTCCTTGGCCGTATCTATCGGAGGGAAAAGCTCACCAAGCCTTGCTGAAGGCAGACAGTAGTTTGCTGAAAAATGTAATCGCTTTATTATCAGATAATTGCTTTTTCTGATAATTCCATGTTTTCTAGGGTTCTCTGCCTCTCCAAGGGGAGATGCTGCAGGACTCTGTGAAGAGGAGGGGGAGCCTTCGCACCCCAGCACCGCTGTCCCCCGCAACGCCAGGCAGCAGGGACAGGAGATGTCCATGCGCACGGACCAGCCATGGAGCCAGCATCTTTGAAACCGTACCCAGCTGATGTGTGGCAAAGTTGGAGCCTGGAGACCACAGGCGGTGGCTGCAGAGAGATCAGCAGGCTGGAGGAGCCAACCTTCTGCATCCGTGCCAGGTGAATCCATCCATAATGGATACACGGACATCTCGCCTCGGTTGTCCAAGGTGGCCAGTACTGTCCTCAACAGTGATGCAGTTCTCCTGAGCCGACGGCTAAATGCAAAGGGAAACCAGCTCCCACGCGCTGCCCAGGCTGGATCAGTCATGGGAGGCTTTGCATGAAATACTTGAAGGCCATCAACTGATCTGGGCCAGGGCATCCTGATGGCTCCCAGTGATTCTGCTGTTAGGTCACGTTAAAACAAACGGGGTGAGCCGTTAAAGGAATTAATTATTGTCATCTCAACACCCCTGGACCACAGCAGCTAAAAATCTATACGAATCAATGCTTCTTAAAACCATCTCTGTACTGTTTATCCTCTTCGGGGAAAAAAAAAGAGTAGGAAATACTGAGAGCAGCGAGAAGAAAGCGTTGAGAGTCATGAAATCTTTAAAGTGTAAAGAGAGATGTGCCACATTTAGCAGGGATTATGTCAAGCAGCATCCCAAGCCAGAAAGAGCTGACAGCACACACATTGCCTTTGATGAAGGAAAAATAGGTCATACGAGACCCAAACATGTAAACAGAGCTTCCAGCAACACAACCAGAAACCCAAAATTTTGGCACCACGCATGGGCGAGGGTGATGGTCCTGGATTCCGTGGAGAGTTTGAGCTACATGAGAAAGCAAGGATGTTTAAAACGTGCTTTGAAAGTCTAAACAAGGTTTCAAGAGTATTTTTATTTGCGAGAAGCAGAAGGGGAGATGGACAGAACTTTTGCCATCGATCACAAGCTCTGGCCTTTCCACGACCTCCAGCTCGCAGGAGCTCCTCCCCAGCACGGAGCCTCCCGCTCATCCCACAAGTGCCACCACGTCCTGGCAGCAGCATCCCCCTGACGGAGCGGGACGGCTCCCGCACGGGCCGCACCCGAGAGCCGCCTCGCAAGGCAACGGCCTAACGCAGTAAATTAATTCCAAAGCACAATTGTTTTCAATCTTCATTTACACCCAACCTTAGTTAATCTCACTTTAATGACATAGGAAATGGAAATTCCCTTAATGAAACAAGTTATGAATATTTATTACCCTATTTTTTACCTGAAAATTGAATAATTCAATTAATTTTACTATTAATTATTTAATACAAAATTAATACACTCCAAGATCCGAACTTATATTTAAGAAACCCCCGATAAAGATATCCAAGATGAAGTACGTTCCTTAAGCTGGACTGACGGACAGGGAGGGAGCGGGACGCGCTCCGGGGGCGATGGGCAGTGGGATGGGGAGGAGGGGAGGCTCCGGGGACCGCGTTCATCCCGCCCCTCGCCACGGAGCAGGGTCGGTCCCTGGCACATCCCTACGGCCGAGGGATGGGTGGATGCTGACCCCATTCCCTGCTCCATCCCCAGCAGCAGGGCTCACCGCACACGGCCACGCTCTCCAGGGAGACGGAAACCTTTCTTCTCACTTTTACATCCCCCCGGGCAGTTTTGCTGAAACAATAATTGTATTAGGTTTCCCTGCCATGCTCCCTCTAAATCTCATTGCGGACCAGTACCCTCGGCTCCAGCCTAGGCACGAGCCCACATTTAACATAACAAATTGAATTTCTCAGGAAATTTCAAAACTCTGGAGCCAGCAAAAATTGCTAAAAAAGTAACAGAGGGAAACAACGCTCATTGTGAGTGCATTTTCAATCGGGAAAAGTGATTTCTAACCAGTCTAATGTAATCTGCATCCCCTGTTTTAGCAACCAGCATCAGCAAAAGTTGAGGTGAACAGAGGGTAGAACAGCCCTCCTCCAAGACACGACGTCTATGATGATAGAAAGCCAGGTTACTTATTTTTTCTGCTTTTTGGCACATCCTTAGGACCTGAGCTGGGTCCATCTTCCCCGAAGTCTGGGCTCAGTGCAGGGCTGCAAAGTGCTCGGTCCCGGTCTCCGACGGGGGACGAGCCCTTCCCTCTCCACCCAGACGCGCCAACGGAGCTCAGAGGGTTTTCGTTGCTGCTGCTGCTGTTACGAACCGGGTCCCGACACCTCTGTGATTTATTAGGTTGGGATTTATCAGTGGGAAACGCCGCCCAGCCCGCTGTCCCTGCCTATTACACCAAAAGCGACACTTGTTTTCATGAAGCCAGGAGAGGGGAATTAAAATGCTAGAGGTAACTCAGTAGGTAGCAGAAGTAAAACTGAATTACCCCAAATGGATACTGACGGCGTATGCAAATCGCTATTGATTTGTCGGAGCAGGCTGCCGCCCAACTTCTTTTTAGTTGCAGAAATATTAATCACTGCCAAGTCTCACTGCCTAAAAATGGCTTTTCAGCTCTTTCCGGGCTGAAAAACCTGCATCTGGGAATTTCCCCAGCCGCTTCGCGTATTAGTACGAGTGACGGCTTATCACAGCGTCACCTTCCCAAAACATTTCCTGAGAAACACTTATCTTTTGGGCTTTGCAAGGAAGAAACAAGAGCTTGGTACTTGCTGCACAGGCACTCAAAACCCTCTGGTTTTGTGTACATGCAGCAGAAACGTAAATGCAATGCCGTAAGGGGCATAAACACATCCGAATTGCATTCCCAGCTGGAAAACTAACCTTGCAGCTTCTGGGCACGGCCAAGGCTTTTCAGTTGCCTGGGCCTCACTTGTGAAACACAGGTGAAGCTACATCCAATCGGTCAAGCGTATTTTTCAAATACTCTAAAAATGATAACTACGGAAGGCACTAGGAAACAGATAAGCGAAGTATCTTCATCTAGCAGAACGCTTCTGGACTAAGAAAGTCGGCTTTGTCATTGAAATTCCAATGCAAATAACAATTAAGTTCTACTTGATATACAAATGTCAAGTAATTTTTTTTTGTTGTTGTTGTCATGATTTGCATTTAAACTTGGAAATGTCAGAGACTTCAGCCCTGCTGCATTAGCAGAAAGCTTCCCCAGTTCACCCTGCTGACTGGAATACCCGCTGCGGATTATCTGGCACATCATCAAGTAACCAAACACCATTTCAAGGAAACATCAAGGTCGATGCCTTGCGAGGTGTACTTGTTAATTTATGTTGATAAACTGGAGCCCTCAAAAGACTGTTGTAATAATATTCCAGTGTATTTATATCAGCATATTTTATCAACTAGTCTCATTCAACAAGAAATTTCGTTTAAAAAAAAGCAATTTTTGAGACCTTTAAAAGCTCTCCCATAGCTCCTCTACTGCCACCACAACGGTGTCATAAGAGGGTTCCTCCCCCATCCACCACCAAAGCAGTATCAGACCAGTACCGCACTGTGAAGATGGAAACTTCTTCATGAGAAAGAGATGAAGACATTCAGAAATGGCAGGCACGGCTCGAAACCAACCCTTCCTCTTTTGCCCCCTTCTGCACCCGGCTCAGCAACCCAAGAAGTCCAAAGCTGGCTGCCGGCAGGTGACCCCGCGCTGGGCCAGCACCTCTGCAGGAGCCTGAACTGGGTCGCAGCGAAAGCCCATCACCCACGTCCACCATCAGCCAACAGCTCCCAAAGGGCATCGTCCATGGCAGCGATCCACCCAGCAGCCGTGCCTCAAGTCACACCATACATCACCTTATTAAGGAACTCCGTAAGTGTCAGTGGTGCAATTCATTTTTATTAATTTTCTGAGATGAAATTAGCAGCGCCCACAGCAGCAAACAAAGAACGGGGAGTCTTTCAGTTCAGCGACGGATCAATGTCATTAATTCTGTAATACCCAGAGCCCTGATTGTATGAACTCAGCATTTAACTCTTCCCATTAATTTTTGTACTTAAAAAAAAAAAAAAAAGAAAGAAAACTAACTCAACAATTTAAGAAGGTAAGAAGGTCCTTGAACAGCCATCACAACCTTCCTTCTCCTGGGACGTTATTTCTTTCAAGTGTAAGCACACAGGAGGTATTGTAATATTAATCACAAACTTATTTTCATGTATTGCCTGTAGCAAACCGAACTCTTAAAAACATAAAGACACTGCTACAAAAACATTTCTAATCTCATATCTTTAATGATGCCATGTATACCCAGGCTAGTTAATAAGTTTTCTGACCACTTAATAGGCTTATCGGGCAAAGGTTCAGCGAGAAATTATTTCGCATTAATTCTGGAACTTGGATTACCAGGTCAGAAAAAAGCCTTCTCTAATATTATCGTATTACCTGCTGTCCTGCAGCCAAGAAGGGGATGAGACAAAGCATTTATGCGCTCGCCAAGGCGAGACTCTCGGCTGCCGTCAGCGGGAAGGGTCCATCCAAGGGCCCTTCAGCCACCACAGCAGCTCTGGCTCCAGAGAGCCGTTTGAGAAAGCAACCGGCTTCAAACATTTCCCTTTCCAGGTATTACCGATCATTTAATACGACAAGGAATTGCATTACTTAAAGATGCCACAAAAACGACAGAAGCGGCTGGGGAAACAAACAAATCCTAAAATGACAAAGCCCTTGTTTCCCTGTATTTCATGGAAAGCAGGTCCTGCTGCCCTGCCCTCCTCCTCCTCCGCCCTCTCCTCGACGAATCCATCGGCACTATTCCTTAGGGTCAACACCACTCCTTGCATCTCACTGTAATTTCTGCCCCTGCTAATTGCAGCGGGAGGCGATGCCAAACCCAGCGACGCCTCCGCCCTGAGCCCCCAGCGCGTCCCTGCACGCCGACGGCGACGGCACGCGGGATGCTAAAAAACAACATTAGAAAACAGGAGCCCTTTGTGTTAGCGAGATGCATGGAAACTCTGCGAGCCTGAACACGGCCCGAACAGCAGGGAAACATCCGCAGCCAAAACTTCACATATCGGTCCCCAGGGGAGCAGAGGAGTTAAACACTTACGGCAGCGTGAAGAAGACGTGACATTTACTGAATAATAAACTGCAAACATGTCTGTTAATGCGGCTTTTTGGGATCTCCTCGCCATCAAACACTTAACTCCAGCAAGAAAAAACACCAAAACGCAAACAATCCCCGCGCCTGCACGTTAAACGGGCAGAGCACTGGGGAGGGCTTTGCGTTTTTTTATTTATTTAAAGTTGGAGGCTGCAGGGAGCACTGTCAAGATAAATAGCCCGCAACCTCGCTCAGAGGCTCTCCAACCCGCCCATCCGAAGGCATACAATTAAATCCTGAACAATCGGGTTAAAACTTTAACCTGTCAAGATTGCAGCTGTTCCATTTTTAATCAATCTGATTTCATTCAATAAAATGCTCATTAAGTCAATTAATGAGAGTTTGGTGTCACAAGCCATCAAGCATGACTGGGAGTTTTCACTCGGTGGCCGAGGCATTGATTAGCGAGTCAAGTCATCAGCAGAATGAGTCAATGTGCTGAAGCACGAACAACGTTACCTTGTTTTAGGGGAAGTTGTTAGCCATTCTTCATGCTTTTCAAACGTTATTAAATAAGCTGCAATTTCCTGAAAGAGAAACGCAGAAAAAAAAAAAGAGTTATTTGCACGGCTCTGTTGGAAACGGGAAACTTTTATAACAGAGAAGTTTTATAACAGAGACAAGGAGCCGCCAGCCCCGGGTTAGATCTCAGCTTAAATCAGGTTCTGACTGACATAGTGCGCTCGGTCAACGTTTGTATTCATGCCCCCAGAGCCAGACTTGAATAACCTAATGAAGAGATGCAAATGAGGAAAGGCATTTACATTTTCCAGCACAGACAATTTGCTGGTAACTTTGGTGACCGCAGCATCGCCGAGAGCCCGGCGTTACGTCAGGAAGCAAAGGGGAGGGCAGCGACAACACGGACACGGCAAGTTAAATTAAATATTTATAAATAGAACAGCATCACTGCAGAGAGAATTACTGAATTATTAATCGTTGCCATAAAAAGCCAGCGGGTGACATCAACATAAGTCATCGTTCCCACTTGCAGGAATGATACGGGCGATTACTTCCAGATCAGAACCGATTTGTTCACAGGAAATTATCGGTGCCGGTGAGGTAATTCACGCCGGTGCTCGTTCACAGGCCTGATGGCCGCGGGACGGCCACCCATCCATCCCCATGGCAGCGCCCGCACGGCTGCAGGGCCGTGGATGGGCCGAGCACCCTCGGCAGCGCCGGGGCCATCCGCGGCCAGTGGCCATCCCTAACCACGACAGCTGCTGTCACCACCCCAGCAACGTCCCAACACCTGGGGATGGCCAAGGACCCTGGGGCGGCAGCCCACAGGCTGCTGGAAACACGCTTTTTTTCCCCCCTAGAAACAAGCTTTTTTCCCCTTGTTTCCTGCTGGAAACAAGCTTTTTTTATTTCTGAGATGTACTCAGAAATACGTAGGTTTTTTTGATGGTTCTCTTCCAAAAATTGCCTCCCAGCTGGGTCCAGAGTCTCCCTTCTCAGAGAGACCTGCGATGGCAAAAGCTCAGCAGAAAGGTCAGCGAAGCCGCCTTGAATGTTCAACTGCCTCAAATTAGACGCCAAACCCACGTGCAGTTTCACCTCCAGAGCTGCTGCCACAGACGTGTCCATAGGCTGTGCCATCGCCAAGGTACCGCACATGCGAGAAACGGGCCTTTCGACCAGGAGGTGATCTTCTTTTTCTTTTTTCTTTTTTTTTTTTTAAAGTTAGTTCTATATAAGGGTTGTAGCTGTATAGTACCAAAGCTAAAAAAATCCACAATGCTCTCCAACCAGCTGGCCCAAGCATCTGCTAGAGCCACAAAATGCAATTATATTACTCCCAAACGAGACGTAAAAATATCTTGTTTCCAATACTCTTGGTTTTAAGACTCATACTTAATGTCCTCTGGGTATTGCAGCGGTGCCAGATCTCCATGTTATGTACTTTATTAGAGTTGTGTGAATGTCATATTAATGACTCCTAACCAACATGTTTACACTGCAAATAAATTCTCCCAGAATCCACCGCCGCACCCCTTGTTTCCCAAGCCCAACTCGGCGTTTTTTTAACGCTGCCGGCAGCAGCAGAGGAAGGAGCAGAACTGCTCCTACATGAGCCAGGAGGAGGAGCGGTCACACCAAGCTCCGAAAACACCTCTTTAGCAAATTTCTGGCTAATTGCTGCACAAAATTCAATATCGCAATAACCCGTCGCAGCCCTCCGCCAAGACAATGGGCCATGACACAGCATCCCCACGCGCGACCTTCCCGGAGAACACGAACCGTGTGTGTCTACAGGAGCCGCAGCTGAACCTGACGCAAGTGCTGAAACTCAGAGGGGTCTGACGCAGGACGCCGCCGGGCTCCGAGGAGCCATCGCCCATCGCTCCCATGCATCGGCTCATGGCTTTGACGCAGGGTGCGAGCTGTAGGAGCCAACCGCTGATTTTATGCGCATATATATATACACATATATATAAAAAAAAAAATACTCTGCAACTAAAATTCTTCAGAAAATTATGAAACAAGATCTCGGCTTTTTTTTTTTTTTTTCCTTCCTTTTTTTTAAAGCCAGTACGGTATTTCCACCAAATGTGCTGCGCTCTGCAGAATTTTATTCCCAGCCCGTCCCGCGTTACGTCCTCGAGTCGCTGCGTCACAAACCCACGTCCCCCCGCGCCGCGCAGCGAGACGAGCACCAGCGGGTGCCAGGGAGGGAGCTCGCTGTGCATCCCCCCAAACACACAAGTCCCCCGGACGCTCCTGCCGCGTGGTCTGTATGTATTTACAGAAGCAAATCCCTTCGATGCAGATGCGGATCAGGCAGATTCACCCTCAAAATCCTGCAAAAATAGCCAGGTTGGGAAGGGGGAGGGTTAAGATTAGCATGGAATTTTCCCTGTTCCTACGAAAAATCAACTTGCTGTAAGGAGAATAAAGCGATTTTCAACTTTTGTGTCTGAATAAACACGTTGCTGCAGCACAGAAAACTGAAGTATTTCAGGTAAACAAACATAACTCTTACCCGCAGCTTCCTCACTTCATTCCTTCCAGCTGGCCCATACCCTGTACCCTCAGACCTTTCATCCCAAATGGCCCCTGACNATATATATAAAAAAAAAAATACTCTGCAACTAAAATTCTTCAGAAAATTATGAAACAAGATCTCGGCTTTTTTTTTTTTTCCTTCCTTTTTTTTAAAGCCAGTACGGTATTTCCACCAAATGTGCTGCGCTCTGCAGAATTTTATTCCCAGCCCGTCCCGCGTTACGTCCTCGAGTCGCTGCGTCACAAACCCACGTCCCCCCGCGCCGCGCAGCGAGACGAGCACCAGCGGGTGCCAGGGAGGGAGCTCGCTGTGCATCCCCCCAAACACACAAGTCCCCCGGACGCTCCTGCCGCGTGGTCTGTATGTATTTACAGAAGCAAATCCCTTCGATGCAGATGCGGATCAGGCAGATTCACCCTCAAAATCCTGCAAAAATAGCCAGGTTGGGAAGGGGGAGGGTTAAGATTAGCATGGAATTTTCCATGTTCATACGAAAACTCAACTCTCTGTAAGGAGAATAAAGCGATTTTCAACTTTTGTGTCTGAATAAACACGTTGCTGCAGCACAGAAAACTGAAGTATTTCAGGTAAACAAACATAACTCTTACCCGCAGCTTCCTCACTTCATTCCTTCCAGCTGGCCCATACCCTGTACCCTCAGACCTTTCATCCCAAATGGCCCCTGACGGAGGAGCCGTGGCAATGAGACGCTCCCGTTTTGGGGCAGAATGTTTGTTTCCACGCTGCTGGGCCGGGCCTGCCTGGGGAACGTGGGCAGCCCAGACAACAAGCTGCCATGGACGCCCCAGGAACGCGGGCAACCACTGAAACACGGGCGCGTCTCACCAGGACGGTGAGGTACCTGCTCCCGCCGCAGCTGCAGGCAACGCCAGAGCTCCAACCGGGCCCCAAGCTGGATCTTCAGACAACTCAAAAATGTCTCATTCAATTCTTCTAACAGGATAAAAGAAGGACCTGCATCAACGAGGATAGGAGCTCCCCCAGGCTTTCTGCTTAATGATATATTACAGCCTGATTTCCCTCCTCCAGAGGAAATACCTTGGATAACAAGGAAAATCTAGCTCACAGCAGCGCTATAAATTAACATGTACAGCAGAGAGACAGCGAATCCTCCACGCTGCCTTCTGTGCCCCGAGTACTCAGAATTACCAGGACTGGCGTGCAAATGAGGCAAAAAAAAAACCAAAAAACCTCCACTCCACCCCAAAAATAAAAGCCAAACCAAAGAACTCCTGCTCGTCTGCTCACCCTGCCTGTGCCCGCTTGCAGCCCCACCGCACCGAGCACTGCATCCCCCACCGGGACGCCTCGGCATCCCCAGCACCACGAGCCACCGCGGTCTCGGCCCCTCCGTCGGGGTCGGGGGGAACTGAACCGGGCAGGCAGAGTCCAAACCAGGTCCGGTGCCAGGAGAGCTGCTGCCGCGGCGGCTGAGCGCCATCCCAGCCCCACAACCCGCCCCGCGCAGGGGAGAAGCGAGCAGAACTCCCTCTTTACGGTTTGACACTGATGTGCCAACTTCTGTCAGTACGTAAGCACCGAGACTGGGAGAACAATCTCCCGTCTGCCACCTTGAACCGGAGCAGAACCGCGAGAAGCGGATGACTCAGTGACGCTCGCGGCGAACACTCACACATACACACAGAACCAGGCAAAAAGGCGAGTTTCCAGTGAAAGGCACCAGGGCGAGCCCTGAACTGGCGCTGCGCAGCAAAAAGCTCATTTTGTAAAGGCAATAGGAGGAGTTCAGGAGCACGGGCACCGGCAGCAGAGGAGCTCAGCAGCGAGATGCCCCGGGCAGCGCCCGCGGCCGGGACGGAGAACGCCCGTCCCAGGGAGGGGATGCGCCGGGGAAGACTCCGCTGCTGTCAGCGGCAAAACCCCTTTAAATCCTCTTTGGACCTTCTGCTTTCTGTAACGCCACGACTTTGTGTCCATCACCCAGGACAGTCCCAGCAAATGGCAGAACCCGGGGCTGGCAGCCATAGACGGGTCCCACACGCTGCCGTGGCTGCTCCGGGGCCGGAGCCAAAGGAGATGCTTCTCCTGAGGAGCCAAGCCGGCGGCACGCACAGACCCACAGCTCCTCCAGCAAAGCCCAAACCAAGCCAAGGGCGAGCCCAAGCAGCTCAAGTCATTAAAAAAAAAAACGTTATTTTTTTTCAAATCCGTCAGTGTAGTGAGGAAAGCACCACCTGCGAGACACGCAACACAAGGCTGAGGTCTGTGAGAAGTCCCGCAGCCGCAGGCAGCGCAGAAGGGGCTGCAGCTGGGAGCCGTCAGCACGCCGAAAACCCACCCCGAGCAGCCCCATTTTGGAAATTTTCCTCCCGAACACCATGTCCCACACAGCCTCTTGCAATAAATTAATTCCTACAGAGTTTTTGCTATAACATAGGTTGGAAAAAAATAAATCCGAAAGGCCCAGAAGAATGCGGTCAGACTAACGCTGACGTTTTACCAGCGGTTCGCAAGGGATGCGCCGTGAAAGCGCGTGTGTCTGTGCTTTGGGGCACAAGCAGGGCCGCTAACGACCAGGCGGTGGGTGCCCGTTAGCTGCTGGGGCAGGTACCCCCTCGTCACTGCAACACCGCTCTTCCTTCAGAAACGGGGGAAAGAAATAGATTTATCACTAGAAGACACAAAGTCACTAAATAATTAAAAACAAAACTAGAGGCACAATAAAAGACCTCTGATAAAAAAAAAAACCCTGCATTTTAATGTGCGTTAATTCCCCTAATGATTCGCTCTGTGTGTCTTCCAGGGTCAAATCAATGTCTTCACCAAAAAATTCAATTACAGCCCATTCATCGTATCTTTGGAGCGAGGCTATTGTTTGCTTTTGTCTCCTATCAAACCCTTTCTGGGCTGCTTCTTGCCCGAGATTACAAACAAAAGGCAGCGTGGCACCAGCAAGGTCAGAAGAGACAAAGCCCGGCTTTGAAACCCTCGGCTCTCCCCACTCAGCCTCGCTGTTTAATTATGAAGCGAGCGAAGGCAATGAAAGGACGCGTGCCATGAACGGCCTCCTCATCGCAGCCGGCGACTCCCCCAGGCGCTGTCAGGGTACGCGGCGCTGGGGGACCCCGAGGCCACCCAGGAGCATCTCCGCGGGCGAGGGCCAGCAGCCCGTGGCCGGGATGTCCCGCCGGCCCCACATCCTGCCCGAGCCCGGCTGTGGAAACAGCGTCAGCAGCAAAACCGAGCCCCCATCGCCAGGAGAGGCCGAGCCACTGGAAGTCGCGCAGACCCAGACCCGTTCCTGACCGTGCCCGACGATTTCACAGCGATGCTCAGCACATGGCTTTCCCCCTAAACGAAAGCCTGCAGGACGGAGCCCTGTGGCCATCGCTCGTAGGATGCTGGTGAGGAAAAAAGGCTTAATTTGATCCGCTAATGTAAACGCCCCGTAAAGCAATTGGATAATTTAACATTAAAGTCACATGAGTTATGTTTTATCCTGAACTTGGCCATATAATTCAGTGGTTTAGTTCATACTTTGTTGCTCAGGCTGAAAGCATTTTATATAAATGAACATGTATTTTTATTTTGCACGCTCACATTGTTGGGAAGAAAAAGTTATAAAAAGCTCTGAAATTCGCAACGAATACCCCTGCCTGGCAGAAGACAACCTCTGAATCCAAATTTCAGCCTGGAGGAGATGCAAGGAAAGGCTATGGCATGGGACGCAGGCGTTTAGGACGCAGCGGGGGCTAATTGGGATTATTGCTGTCCCAGAGACGGTACCGAGGGCAGGGATGACCCGCGGGTCATCTCTGCACCGTTCGAGGGGACCAGCGATTCCCACCCGAGCTCTCGAAAGAAAGAGAGAAATTGGAACCCAAACAGGATTCCCTGTGCCAGGCAGCCTAGGCCACCTGTCTTGTCTCAAAGTAATAAATCATTAGGTTTTTTTTAAAAAAAAAAAAAAGTCTGAATTTCAAGTTATTACTTCGCATGAATTATACGCATCCAAATTAATAAGCTTGAAATATATGCATGTTTTAAGAGAAAGCAGGAGAGTTTGTACACATCTCTGGATTTATACCACAGAGCTAATAAAGTTGCGATCTCTTAAGCAAGCACATTTATTCTCTTAGGAAATCTCCCCGTCCTCGCTGCTATAAAGACAAATTCCAGCCCATCGCTTCCTTATCGTCCTTCCACTCCGAAATGAAAATACAAATTCATGTTGATTATGTACCATCTTCTCAGCTGGGATCAAGCCGTTTTCATTTTCTAGCTGTCCCCGCTCTCAAAGCCATTAATATTCCGAATATTACAACTACAGACCAAGCTGAAACCCACACAGAGCAAGGTCTCACTACCTTGTTTAGCGTCACTGGAACAAAAAGTCCCAATATCATTTCATTTGTCCGGTTGTTTGGCCTAAAATAGGAACTCGGCATCAAAAGGGATGTCGCTGGGCGGGCTGGGGAGAAATGAGAAGCAAGAGAAAAGCAAACAAAGCTCCTGAGTAAGCAGAAGAAAGGCGACGCGGGCTGCTGTCGGGTTGGCAAATGCCTGTCGGCAATAAAAAAAAACTTTAAACAAAATGTTTTGTTTACTTTTGCAGGTAGTGCTTTTATTTTTGGCCTTCAAGTGTTACCTATCTGCAACTTTCTAAAGCGAAAGTCTTGCTCTGCACGCTCTGAAGGCGAGAAGGGGAATAAACCCAAATATTACTATGGTTTTAGTGACAACCGGCACCAGCGGCGCGAGCTGGAGGCCGAGGGGACGGAGGTTCCCTGCTTGCCAGCACAAGCCGGAGCAGGGCGCCAGGCTGTGCTTGCATGGCTTTGGTTTTCCAAAGTGCCATGAATTCTCTCCCAAAAACCTGCCCAGCCTGGCAGCAGCAGCGGCACTTTGGCGGGACTCGCTCTGATTGTCCCCAAAAACGCAGGGGGGAGAAGCGTGGCATCACCTCGTTTGGGGCCTGATGCAAGGAACCCGAAAGCAAACCTTCCACTTACTACACTAATTCCATCGTGATGGAAGAGGCAAAGACAAAAATAAATTAAAACTTCATTTAAAATGTATTTTTCTAATTGAGTAAGGGTACACCAACTAATGTTCTATCTAATTAGATGGAAGCTGGGTTTTATTATCAATATCTGCAGCTAACTAATTGAATCATTTACAGTCCCTGCTGCGCCGAGGGACTGCCATGCACAGAGCCTCCGCCGCGCCGCCGTCCCTGCCCCCAAACCGGCATCAGTCCCCGCTCCCCGGCGCCCTCGGGGGGGACCCGCTTTGTAACGAGGTCCCGGCCTCATCGGGACTCAAACTTCATCTCCTCGGAGCCGATGCAAATTCCTCCTGCGCAAAGACAAGGCGCTGTCGGGAAACACGGATCCCTGCATCCCTGGCACTCCTCCCCGAGCATCCTCCATCCCGGAGCGACGCTCTCGCTCGGGGGGACACCCTTTATCAGCCGCCTGATGGCACCTACGCAAGGATGCGCTGCTTCGCCCCGTGCTCCACCACCACCACAGCTCCCCAGCAAACGGCTGGGGTTTAAATGCCCGTTTTCTGGCAGACGGAAAACCCCCCAGTCGCCAGGACGTGGTGCCTCCGGAGCCATCACCGCTGGGGGTCCCACCCAGTCACCTGGGGGAGGAAAGGCTTTTCTTTATTCCTGGAGCACTAAGCCAAACCCCACTCTGGAAGGGTCTTAAATGAGATTTATTTTGCAGAAGCTGTTTTAGAGCCTCTGCGTAGGAGAGAGTGATAAATATTCTGGCTTTCCCCAGCCTCTGCTGCTGCTGCTCGTCCCCCGGGGAAGCGGCAGATAGGAGCGGGGAGAGGGAGAGAGGAAACATAAAGGGGGGAACGACAGATTGGTTACCAAACCCCGGGACTGGCGAACACGACCCAGAGACGCTCACCCAGGGGGATGGAGGGGACGAAGGGGCAGAGCTCACCCCTGTCAACGCAGCTCACACTCACACACAGCGCAGGCATTATTCATACCCGTGAAAACATCTGTAAATTCCTTAAGCCAGACCGCTTGGTCTATTACCCTAACAGGTGAAAAAATGCACAGTTTTGGGGGCCCAAAGTGTCTCTTGCTGTGCCAGGGAACAAAGATGACCCGCAGCCCGCTGGCTGCTGCCAGCCCCTTCCCCCGCCTCCCCGGCAGAAAACTCCTCTGCAGAGTTTAAATCTTGCAAAAGAGGCGCAACGGCAGCCCTGGGACCGCTAATTGGCACCGCAGGAGAATAAAGGCACCGAGTGGAAAGTGCATTTGGTCGGGGAGATGTACGTCTTGTTCCTCTGCGTTGTGCGCGGTGACAAGCGGCTGGGTTGCAGGCGCTGGGATGTTTTGGTTAATAACAGCGTCTCGCTAACCATCTGCTAAAGGTCCACGCTATTAATTTAACGGAAAAAAATGGAATAGATTACTCTTA
Source organism: Stercorarius parasiticus (assembly GCA_013396915.1). Lineage (NCBI taxonomy): Eukaryota > Metazoa > Chordata > Aves > Charadriiformes > Stercorariidae > Stercorarius > Stercorarius parasiticus. The sequence goes on along the minus strand of VWZL01001092.1, from coordinate 48,330 downwards.
CAGTTTTCAATTAAAGTACATGATGTCTTTAAACTGCAACCTTAATTAGACATTATAGGATGACATTTAGGAATCCCGAGCTCCAATAGCGGCTCGAGTCGCCTGGCCGTGAAGGCGTTTCGCAGCGGCGCCAGGGCAGAGCGCACCCGGGGCACCGCCGAAAGGGGCGGCCCCCGAGTCCCAGCACCTGGGGGCTCGGTTTAACTCCCAAAGTTAAATGGGTAAAAGAGCAAAACCAACGGCAGCCTCAGCACAACAGAAAACGCAGCTTCAAACGAGCCCGGACGCATTCCCAAAGAAAACTTCCGGAAAGAGACAGGAGCACAAAAGGACAAAAAGCAACCAGCGGGAAACCAAGCAGTGGGAAGGGGCTGGCCAACAGAGGGGTGGCCAACATCGCCCACAGCCAAGCCTAAACGCTTCCAGGGAGACTTCACGGAAATTGAAAGCTCGATCTCTGCAGCCAAAGGTGCCCTGCAGCATCCCCGCTTAACAACCACTTCCCTGCATCCCAGCAAATTCAGACTCTCTGCTGCTAATTAATAATTAATGATTATTTCACACGATCCCATTTAGACAGCATTCATAGATCTTCTTCCAGCACACACAAGCCTTCCGCCCGCTCTACTATGCTTTTCATTAAAATCTTAATTCGAGAAGTTGCTGGAGATTGTTTGTTACTAGAAGGAAGTCGCGGATGGAGCTGTACAGATCCGTAAGGCTCAGCCCAGTCACACCACGGCTTTTCTTCCCAGTCAAAACGGCCAGAGCTCAAAGCGGCTAGCCCTTTTCCCTCTTAAACTTCTATAGAGTAGCAAGTGGACAACTTAAATGCTTTCTTTTCAAGGTTAAACCTGTTATGAAGAAATTAGATTAAGACAAAAAAATAATTTTCTCTAAAACACATGAAAAGGAGAAGAAAAAAACCCCAATCTGTCAAACAGACACCGGAGTTAAACGAGATCTGCTCAGCAATTTCACCTGCCAGATATACATGGAAAATAGTAAACTTAAATATGCAATGGGTTTTTATAACAGCCAGACCATAATTCTGCACAAACACACTTAGCAATGCCTGTCCTAAACCGCTCGGCTCAGAAGTACCGTTAGTCGCCAGTATTAGCAAAGCCAGGGCCTAATGGGATTAGGATAGATTTTATCTTCCGTTTGAGTCCCGAACTGAGGGATAGTCAGTAAAACGGAGCGATATTAAATAATGCCCAATCTTTACTTACTGGAAGATACCCACAGATCATTACGTGATTATTTTATTATTATACTTTCTTTTAAATGACCTTGGGCTAAACCCCGTGGTTTAAAGAAACACGTGAAGTGTCATCTTGCTGTCCCCATCAGCTTTGGTACCGCCAGCGGGACTTCGCTTCTGCGGCCTGGGAGTCTCAAATACGCAGTGGGATAAACAAAGAAAATTCAGTAAGACACAGGTAGCTACAATGCGTTAGTTACCGCATAATAACAAAAACCTCAATTATTTTACATAACTTGAACAGTCCCAGGGTTTGTAGATGCTGAGGAGTGTACCCGTGCACCACCGGGAGATGCCACCCTGCTCCCGACTCCCACAGAAACGAGGAGGAACGTCTCATTTTCCGCAGCTCTGCCCAACGGACCGGCAAACCCCAACCGTGCTTCGGAGCATCACGGGGGGACGGAGCAGGTCCCCTTCCATTAACCTCCTTTGCGGGCAGCGCGAGCCACCGAGCCCTGCTGAACGCAAAGCCAAAGGGCACCCTTTACCTATAAAATTTAAGAAAAACACAGAGAGAAAAGGCCCCAAATTATTTTGCCATTGAACCACTTCATGTTTGTTCTGGCAGCCTCCCACCGAGCCCAGCTAAAACGTCACACGTGAGGGAGAAACACAAGGGGTCTCTACATAAAACGTACCACTGTAATGCTATATATAGGGGTTTTTTCCCCTGTGGAAGGCCATTCTATAACTCCAGTCACGACTGGCCAAGTCCAACATCTCCAGCCCTGGTAAACAAGGGGGCTGAAGGATGCTGGTGGATTTTAAGCTGTAAGAGACTGGTCTGCTGGTCTTCGGAACACAGTTGGGGGGAAAAACGTTGGGTTTTGTTTATTTGCAACCTGCTGCTAGGATAGTTTGACCAGGATCCTACAGAAACTTCCTCCTTTTGGGTCTCAAGAGTAAAACGGGACACGAAATGAATAGCTCTAGCTAGAGCAGGGTACTGTCCTCGGCACTTGCAGTTTTGATTTTCTAACTCACCAAGTGCACGGTCTTCACCCGCGGCCGGCGGCGCTGGGCTCGGAGGATGCCGCCACGGGGATGCTGCTGTGGATACCGCCCACGCGGGGAGGAGATCTCCGGCAGCGCCAGAGCAAAGCCCCGCTGGCCCCAGCTCTCGCCCCGAGGTGAGACCAGGCAGCCACCGCACGGATTGGGAAGACGGTGGCCTCGCTAACGAGCCTGCGGTGCGGTCCCTCAAACCCCGCTGGCGGCCTTTGCCTCCCCCTCCAGCCCGGCTCGTCCTCCCCACCGCGCGGTGGCACAAAGTCCTGCTCTTCGCTTCGCCGAAACGCCAGAGGAGGTGAAAATACCGGCGCTTTCTCAATTTGCTTTTTCCTGCACGGCGACAGCAGCAAACCCTTCCACCAAAGAATTGTGCAAGGTTCATTAAAAGGAAAATATCCACGGTAATTGTCCCTTTCTGCATATTCCTCGCTCCAATATTCTCTAACATAATAATGTTCCACATTCCTGCAGAACTGTCTTTTCAGCATGTTTTTGCATTATGCCTAATTTTGTAAGAGTTTTTCAGTCCCACATAACGACACAGTTCAATGCAGAATCAGATATAAATCTGGCTTAAGAGACTCTCAACAGGAATTCATTTAAAACTGTAAATGTTAAAAGATTCTGTCTCTGATTTATGGCATTTTCTTATTTCAAACAGGGAATTAAAATCCTTCTGAAAAGACACATATTAAATCATGATAAAAGCTGTGTTCGAATGACGATGTTGGTCAGACCCAGAGCCCGGAAATCTGGAAATAGCAGTAACTGGTACATTCTACTGTCGCGGCTCCAGCGGCGCTGCCCTGCCATGAACTCAGTCCCCGAATCTTAATTAGTGTAAAATGGAGTCCTGGATGCCGCTGCTTTCATGCTTCACGTATCCCCCTCCCGCCCTCCAAGTGCCCAGATCTCTCTGCTCCTGCAGATCGAGCTAAATAAAGGAGTTGCTTTACCTTCAATCACTATTTAATCGTTTTATTCCTGTTGTATCGTTTGCACTGAAGGCTCTCCCAGCTCTCCAAGGTGCTCTGTAAATATCGCACAAGCGCCCCCGTATCATTGCGCAAACAACATCTCATCTCCAAAAAAAAATTGCCAACGCTACTCATTATTATCAATCCTATCACAATTTTTAACGTTCCGTGCTAGTGAACAGACAACATCGTAGTGATCCAGCCTGGAGCCCGACAGCAGCCCCAGCCCCGTACCGAGCGCGGGGCGGCTGCTGAGAGTTCACCAGGAACGTTTGAAACGAAGCCACACACTGACACAGTTCCCAGGAGCTCTCCTAAGTGTTCAAGATGCCAAAAGAAGGGGGCCCGTGGGAGACCGATGGCTTTGGCTCTCCCTCCTCGAGGCGCATCCACGGCATCGCCAGGTGCCAGTCTGCGGCAAGGGCCCGTAATCTTGTATTGAGCCCTTAAAATAAAAAAATTCTAAACGCAAGAAGGACCAATGTCAAATATGGGAGTAAACAAGTACAGGCAGCCAGAAAAAGCATTATTCAAATGTTAATATAAATTAATTACTCATTACTCACAGGCCACAGAGCTATTAGCAAAGACCGAGAGTTCCCTGCCACGCAGCCTTCAGAGATGCACAACGCGGTGTCCGTTCGCTCGTTAAAGCCTCGTTGGGTCACCCCGATGCTGGGGCCCGAGACCCCCCCGGTCAACTGCAATGATGAGGCTCTGAAATTCTGCTTCTAGGGCCCAACAGCCCCTCACAGACCTCCCCAGAGGCAATATAGTGGAGTTTAAGGTCTTCGCTGCCATTTCTCTTCATCACACAGCTGTGCGAGCAAAATCAAATACCAGCAGGTATTTGTTTTCTTCCCCAAACCCCCACCCAATTAATCCAAATAAACCTCAAAGAAAACCTGGGGTGTCAACAGGATAAAAAATACCTTTTGAAAATGTTGGCATTATTACCTAAAACATTATAAATGATCCTATTAAACGACCAATTAAGAAATATGTCTTCCTTCCACTGGGCAGGATGGAGCCTCAGCAGTGGGAGGGAGGGATGCAGCGTCCCCCGGCCCTTCCCAACAAGATAAAAGAAAAACCAAAGAAGGGGAAAAAGAAAATCCAAAAGACGGTAGAAAGCAGAGGTTTGTTCCCAGGCTAAGCTAAGACCCGAGCCATTTGTGTTGTAAATCTAAGCGCCAGGCGCTCTTTCCTCATTTTAAGTGTTCATGGCTCGTTAAGTTCTTCCTCCTCCTTTTAACTGTTACTTGAGGTTTGGAAAGAAAAAAAGAAACAAAAAAAACCACAACCATGAAAAATGAGTGCTGGAACCTGGCTGCAATTCCCAGTTCCCAGCCCATGATGGTGGGTTGGTTGGTTGGTTCACAGAGTCACAGACTGGTGGGGGTCAGCAGGGACCTCTGGAGATCATCCCGTCCCACCCCCTGCCAGGGCAGGGTCACCCAGAGCAGGTGGCACAGGAACGCGTCCAGGCGGGGTTGGGATGTCTCCAGAGACGGAGACTCCCCCACCTCTCTGGGCAGCCTGTGCCAGGGCTCTGCCACCCTCAGGGTAAAGAAGTTCCTCCTCGTGTTGAGATGGAACTTCCCAGGGTCAAGTTTGTGCCCGTTACCCCTTGTCCTGTCCCTGGGCACCACTGAGAAGAGCCTGGTCCCATCCCCCTGACACCCCCCCTTGAAGTATTTATCAGCATTGATAAGATCCACCCCCTCAGCCGTCTTTTTTCCAGACTGAAGAGACCCAAATCCCTCAGCCTTTCTTCATAGGAGAGGTGTTCCATCCCCTCAGCATCTTTGTAGCCCTTGTAGGTTTGGGTGGGGTTTTCATTTGTTTGTTTGTTTTTCCTCCAAATCTCCCCCAGTAAACGGGGGGATTCTTGGCAGAAATGGGAATGACAGGTCAAGCTTCTGGAAGCAGCTCAGGCAGTAACGGATGGGATCGGCTCCCGTGCAACTCACTCACGGCTGCCATCGAACCGTCCTCCCTTCCGCCTGGGCCGAGAAAGGGGCAGTACTCCTGCTCTAGGGACGTGTCCAGGCACAACTATTAATCCAGGGCATCGCAGCAGCTCTGACCCCCCAGAAGCTGCTGCTGTCACCAGCTGGTTTCCATCCACTGGCAACTCGCCCACCCGCCCGGAATTATTCGGTATTTTGAACAAAGTAAACCACCTAAACCCAGAGCAGCACCAGGGAACCATAAATTCTTTGCAAGGTATTTTCAGACTTCTGAGATGTTACTCATTCCTCACTTTTGAGAAAACATTTAAGAAAAAAAAAGGACAACAAAAAAAAAAAAAAGGAGAAAAAAAAAAAGGGCATTTTTTGTGTAATAAAAGGCGTTTGGAATTCTGAGCAGCACCAGGGCAGCAAACTGCCCGGGATTTCCTGCTGTTCCTCGGAAAGGAGCCGACCAGAAGGCTGGTGGAAGAGCAGGGCCGATGCCCGTGTTTCGGGGCCGCGTGCTCCGGGGCACTGCCGGCGCAATCCCGGGTCACCTCTGGGCTGCCAGCGGCGGCTGGAAAATCACCGCAGGCGGTGCCGGGCTGCCTCCGCCTTCACCAAACGGAGAGGAGACGGCTGATAGCACTAATAATGTTTTCCAAAGGTTAAGTGTTACAGGCAGCTTCATGGTCTTTACATTTTTAAGTGGTTGGTTTCTGCTTCTTTTCTTTTTTTAAATAAAAATAATCCTAAAGCCAAACATCTGCTCCCGGAGTGGGAGCCCTTTGGGTCCATGTTCAGCCAGGGAAGGGAAGAGGCTGCCAGGGGCTGCTGCAGGTGTTATTTTTAGTGCAACAGCTATTTACTAGCTGCATCCCCCGAGGGAATTCAGGGAGGAAAAGGGATGCTGATGCATTTCTTACTAAATATAGAAAAAGGGCGAGCCACGGTACGCAGCGCGACTGCAGCCAGCAGCTCCCGCCGGGATGCAGCCCCGGCGCGGGGATGCCGCTGGTACCCGACGCCGTGGCGGGGCTGGGTGCTCAGTGCGCCGCGCTTTAACCTTCACGCGCTTGGCGTTTCGAAAAAAAGCTTTTTAAAAGCAACTCTTAGACCTAATTGGCTCCAATTTGAAGCCTTGATCCTGTAATGAATGGCTCCAGAAATCAAACAAAGCGTTTTCAACACAAACAAAACTGCCTGCTATGAAAGCAGAAGGTTTTTAGGGTAATATTGACTTTAATGCGCTGTCAAGGCAGATTGAGAACGGGGATGAAAACAACCCTCCCTCTTTTAAGGTAGCCCAAATCCAGCTGCCGAGAAGGGACCTCGAATACTCATCCACATCTGTATTTCATGCCCCCAACAGCGGGCTCAGTTCTTAACTTATTTAAAAATATATGCCTCTTTTAAAAAAATAATATCGTTTAACAAAGAGAGGGATGCATTTCAGAATTATTCTGTTCTTCTCTATCTTTTAGCATTTAAAATTCTTGAGAGTCAGCTTTGACAGGAAGGAGCCCTGCATTCCCAGCTAGAAGGGGATTCCCCGTCTATCTCCTTTTATATTTAGGCTTCAGCCCGCGTCCTTTATTGCTTAACATTTACCACCGACCTGGAAGGGGAGCAGTGAGGAGGCAGCATGCGAATGTGACAAAAGGCATTTACAAGCGCGGATCAGACAGGCTGGAAAACCAGCCGAGAGACCTAAACGCACTGCGAACCGGCCAAATGACCAACACGATAGAAACACAGCGCGTGGCTGGAAAAAAAGAGGGGG
>VWZL01001092.1:0-41143 GCA_013396915.1 Stercorarius parasiticus | reverse complement strand
GAACTGCAAAAGCGGGGGGATAAAGTAACGAAAAGATTACGGAGCCTTTGGGCGAGCCAACGGTGCGGCTGCACCTGGATCACCACGTGCCGCACCGTGTCCCTGCGCTCCCCAGGGTCAGGCACCGGGCGGCCCCCCCGGCCCACCCCCGAGACAGATAGACAGAGACAGAGAGAGATATAGATACAGGCGCACACGCTCCCTGGGACACCTGACTTCAATATACAGTTTCCAGAAGGGTGGCCACTTGCAGAGAAGAAGAAAGAGAGAGTTTAATTCATTAAAATGCACTTAAGTTAGGGAAAACTAACTGAAAGTCCCGTATTAATTTGGCATGACTGAGAAATTCAACCCTGCCACTCTTTTGATCATGATCTGCCATTTCTGGGCACATGTAGATTAGCAACCACCTCCTCCCGCGGCAACCTGCTGAGAGCAAATTGCTTGGTCACCTAATGCCTGTTAAAGCTCTCTCTACTTTTATGGGGGAAAGCCTCAAGGTTTACCTCTTATTTTCCTTTCCTGGGTTTTTCACTGCCTTAATTGGCCCCCATTTACCTTGCGACCGCGCTGAGGCGGTGCCAGCTGAGGGATGCCCACGCGCCCAGCATCCCTCGGGGCCGCTTGGCCAAACGCCCACCGCGACCAGCCGGGGGGTCCGGAGGGAGCCCCAGCCCGAGGACGGGCTTTGTGCGGGACTGACCCGGCTGCGGTCACAGCCCCCGGCGCGTTCTGGAACCGGGCAGTGCCCAGCATCCATCGTGATGCCAAGAGGAGTCACCGGCATGTGGAGATCTTCCAGCTGCTTGCAGTCACTTAAAATATCTTTTGATTTAAAAAAATAATTAAAAAAAAAAACAAACGAGCGTTTTGTGGCACTAGGAGTTTTCAAGAGCAGAAGCGATGCTCGCCCCGCTCTGTGCTGCCCGAATGAAAACACCTTGGCTGCGTCTGCTCCCACCCTGGTCCACAGACGGCGCATCCATTCGCTTGGTTCACGCAGGAAAGTCAAAGATGGGGAGGAAAAAGCGCCGTTTCCCCAATCCCCACCCTGGAGACGGGCACCGCGAGAGGAGCTGATGAGGAGAGGCTGCGTTATTTGCGGATATACAGCACACAGCAGTAGGAAAATGCCCCCCGGGGAAGTCAGACGCAGGGGTCCCTGCTCCTTGCCCGCCGACGGCTCGGGGCGGGGGGCTGCCCCGGCCGATGTGTCCAGACCCCCGTTGCAGACGGGTCCATCCTCCCGCGCTGCCCACACGACGGTCCCCAGGCTCAGCTCTGTCCCCGTCCCACGGCACAGGGCAGCCGCCCACCTCCACGCTGGGGAATTCCTGTTTGTTCCTCCTGCTTTTTCCTCTCCCACTCGGAGTTAACATTTGTTATACTCCATATCCCATCACTTATGCAAATTATGTTAAATATTTCATTCATTAAATGGCTCAGGTTATTACTGAATTGTACCTTAAGCTGTTCAGAAAGTTAATTCTTCTTGCACTTGGTTATGCGAAATAACCGACTTTAAATGAATATTTTACAGTTTATGCTAGACAGAACGTTTATTAAAAATTCTATCCCTTTTAGAGTTATTCTTTTAACCAGGCTTCAGTGCACTGTGTGACTTAAATTATCGAGAGGGAATTATTTTTTAAAGTTTCTTTCGCTCCCAGTAAGGAAGAGCCCAACAACCTGCCAAGGACCCAAACCTAAACCTGCCGGGAGAGAAGAGCAGTTCGAAAGCTATTTTCTAAAGCGCTAAGGGAGGGGAGGAGAGCAGCAGCAGAATTTGAGAGCTTTCTTGTACTCCTGTAACTGGCAGATAGCTCTGCTGTTCGAAACGAAATAGCTCCCGCAATAGCCCATAACGTGCCACGAGTCCTTCGGGAATTTAATAAGAGTAATTTGAAGTGACAGGGCTCTGACGCCTGCGCATCGCCCCTCCTGCCGCACGTAAGCAAGGAGAAAGGGGGGGAAAGGTGCAATTACAGGGGCGGCTCCAGCTATTTCCAGCCTCGCCGAAAGCCAAGGCAGCAGCGTCCTCGCCAGTGATGACAAGGTCATTACTATTTCTAATTAAGGGAACAGGTCCCGGCTAACGCACCAGCGCAGCCCGGCAGCTCCCAGCCCCGGGACCGTGGTGTCCATCCCCCCCCCGGGGCTGAGCCAGGACAAACCACACCAACGCCTGCCCAGGGGATGGCCTCGCACAAGCGGCAGCCCGAGAGGCGACGCAGGCGTCCTCCACGGTCCCCAACGCCGCCGCCTCCCGCCGCATCTCCCGATGACCTCTCCGTTCGCACGCCACGGGCAGCTCCTGGGAAAACCCGCCCGGCTGCAGCCCAGCTCCCAACCGCTGCCTGGCAGCCACGTCGGGATGAACTTCCAGGCTGAGAGAAGACAGAGACGGTTAAAAATAATTACTGCTGGAACGGCGGCACAGGCATCTAAATAAGTCCCCGGCCAGTGACCCGGGAAAGGTGGCAACCTCCGGCACGAGCGTGTCCCCCGGCATGGAGGTTTAAGGTTTGCAACCTCAGCCGCAAGCAGCAGCGGAGCAGACACCCTGTAACCGCAACCCCTCATCAATCTCGGCTGGGAAAAACCTTTCCATTTCCAATGGAAATATGCAAACCAGGCTCCGCACTGTAAATCTTCCTTTCCGGCGCTAAGGAGATAAGTAGGACCTATTAACCTCCCATGTTATTTCCAACTTCATTATTGGAGCTGACACGACGAGAGCGCATGGTGACGGCTCTTTTTGGCAGAGTGCATGTAAATCGCTTTCTCAAAGGAAATTACTTCTCCAGGCTGAATGTTATTAATCTAAATTCTCCCTTAGTCAAATTGTTGCCCACAATAAATATGGAACAGGTTGCTGTGCTCATCTCCGAGGGCATCCCAACCTCGCTGCAGGTTTTCCCCCCCGTTTGAAGCCTCTTGAGGAGCTGCTCTACAAGAGCATCCTTCACCCAAGGACGGGGACCGTCCACCCCGACATCGCTCTGTGTTTGAGAGCCCCACAATTTCACCACGAAAACACATTTTCACGCTGTCGGCGTGGAGTGCTCCAGCAGCAAAGCTGTGAGCAGGAGCACCGCGAGGCTGGGGAAGAGACACGAGGCATGTCCTTCACCTGCAACGTGACGTGATGGCCTTCCACAGCCAGCACCTTCCATGGCCGGTGCATCATTTGTGTCAGCTTTGGTACTGCAAAAGCAGCAAAACTTCCAAGGTTTAAGAGTCTATGCTCTTTCCCAGTGGATATACACTGGCTTCCTCTTCACGCAACTGAAAAAACCCAGAGTTTAAGCAGTATCAGATCAAACCACCATAAAAACCAGATCAAAACCCAGTCTGAGTTTTGCCAAAGATGGAGCTAGAAACTAGAAATTTCACATCTTAAATTCTTGGAGGAATTATAAATTAAGGGGAATTTTATTTGCAAGATATTCCTTCATTTTATTGAGGACCACCTTATCGCCAATAAAGATTTTCACTAAAATTACTCCCAAAACACCTGCTGTTTTTCCCCTTCATAAAAAGCACGCGATCCCTTCTCCTCCAGCAGGAGCGCAGCACAGGGCGAGGGTGCAGACCTCTGGCACACACCGAGGTACGGAGCGGATTCAGAGCGTTATAAATCCAGCGGTACCGAAAGCCCTTCTCCTCATTTGTTAGCCAGCCGAGTGTGAAAATGTTAATGAAGGCAGCTATAATAATCTACGGGAATTTCACGATTAAGATTTCGCTCACGTCTGACAGCCCCTGCTCACGCACGGCCCGTTGTGCATCAACCCTTCCACCTAATGGCAGCCGTAATTGCCGGACTCCGTCCAGCCGCCCTCACCCGGTGGCCCTGATGGGGGAAATTACTGTCATTCTATTAACTTGAACTTTTCTTACATGTATTCCTAAAAGAAAATAAATGCAGAGAGATTTTAAGTGTGTATCTACTCCCCTACACAAGCATTTTTTAAATATAGCACGCTGACAAAGAGCGCTGAAGTCAGGTGATACCATGGCACCTTCTTTTATTGAAAAAAAAAAGACTAAAAAAACCCAACCAACCAAAACAACTAAATTTTGCAGGTGGCTCATGAAAGCCCTGACTCATGGCAAACTGGTGTTGTCCCTCCATTCCGCAGGGTGAACCCTGAAGGCCCGACGGGGTGTCAGGAGCACTGGGCGCCCGACCAAGGAGGACAACGAGCGACCGACGCAGACAGCGCACCATGGAGGTCAAACCACGCAGGCCAACTCCCACACTGGAAAAGCAGCCATTTTTCTTAGGTCTTCAGCTTGTCACCAAGATTATCTCAATGCCCTTCCATCCCCCGAACAGCCTGACCAGTCGTTGGTCACCTGGAGGCGTCTGGCATATTCATCAGGGCTCACTGCGGCACACTCACATCTTTATGGGGGCGCAGGCACCAACCCTCCGGCTCCTCTCACATGGAAATTTGTTCTTGGGGATCCATTTCCGAGTCGGGAGACAGATCCATCCTGCTTCCCCCGAACACCTCCCACGCTCGCAGCCCCGGCATGGTGGAAGTGCCGGACCCTCCCGGCTGCGGCTGGGCACCGATGTTTTTGGGGGGTTACCCAAGGCGATGCCAGCTCCCCTCCTCCGTTAGAGCCGTTGATTTATCTCTGCACGTAGTGCATCGTTGGGGCTGGTCTTCCCTTGTATGTACTTCAAATTTAGTGTAAATAGGTGCATTTTGGAGAGTCACGGTGTGCGTTGACGCGCTCGGCCTTGGGGCAGTGCTGACCCCGAGGTCACACCAAACTTTGGGCTGGACACAACTAGAAGGCGAAGGCCCTACCCCGCCCCCCCCAGGAGAGGGTCTGTCCCGGGGACCACAGCGCCGGGGGCTCAGCGCGACCGCGGGTGGCGGGAGAGCGCCGGCAGCACCGACCCACCTCTGCCACGGCAGGACCACGCTGGGCACCGCGGCAGGTGGGCTGGAGGTGGAAGGTACCAGGGAAACACTGTGCGGTTGGAGGCACCAGCAAGAGACGCTTCCACCCTTGGAGCGGGAGGCTTGAGACACAGCAGGCTGCTGGAGGAGCTCCCCAGGGCGACCCTGCAGCATTTCGCCGTCTGTTTTTCCATCTGGGTTTTGGTTTTTTTTTTTTTTTTGTACAACGCCTTTTCCCGTGCAGCCTGATCTCTGTTGAGGTGTCGCTGATGACAGACACGTCACTCTCCAGCCAGGAGCAGCGCAGCCCCAGGAAGGCGCCGGGAGCACGGAGCAGGGTGAGGATGCTGCTCCGGAGCAATTCCCGGCCGGAGCCGAAGCGGCTCATGGCAGTAGATGGAAAGGATCGGCAACAGCAGCAATCTGTCAGCAGCGGCCCCCAACAGAAGACGTGCCTCTCTCTTTTGGCAGGGAAGCGAGGGAAGGAGAATGCACAATAAAACGAAGGCATGCTCGCAAAAAAATTACTTCCCTACCACAGCCGTGTGATTTTTAATTTTCCTCTAATTTCAGGACTGCAGCACTGATATAAAAATCCCTATAAGTGTTTTAGGGAGATGGTAATGGTCCTATACTAAAATAATTCAACCAACACTATAATTTTAGTACCACTATCAAAATGAAATAATGGCTGTTTACTATGTTACACCTTTCAAATGACCTTCATTTGAATACAAATTGTGGCTTGAAACTCTAAAAGCTGCTCCATTTCAGGAGGCAGCAAATTGAGGATGTTTACCCAGGGTTTACTCTTCCAGCAGATTCCTCAGCACAACCGCAGAGGCAAAAAGGGGTTCGGGGTGGTTTCTCTCCCTCTGAAGCTGCCGGAGATTTGCTCAAAGGACCCGCCTGGCTCCAAGCGGGAGCCCAAGCGAGACGGAGCGAGAGCACGACGGGATCCACACTTTCCGTTTTATCCGGAAGTACTCGTCATCGACGGTGGGACGCCTTCACTCCCACCTCCCTCGCCTGGGTGATGGACGAGGATTATTCCGCTAATAACCGAGAACCCAGCCTGAGGGGGGAAGGCGGGGGGGGGTGTCTGACCTCAACCTGTGCAAACACCTTGTTTTTTCTTATTTTTCCACGGTTCAGCTCTGCCCATCGCGGGCTCTCGTGCTGGTTTTGGGGACCCCGCGCCACTGCCGGGTGCCGGGGGGGACCCTCGGGCCGTGGCGGGCACAGGGTGCTGCATGGAACGGGGCTTGGGGGGGGTCTGGCAGCTCGGCGCACCCAGCCCGAGCGGGGTTTGGCAGAAATTTCCCTACAGAAGTTCCCCCAATATTTACTCACCCTCCCGGGAAACACCAGCCTAGCATCAGCTATTTCTCTCTAAAAATGAATTTTTGCTCTTTCATCAGCATTAGTCAGAACAAGCTCTGGGGAAAAAAAAAAAGAAAAAAAAAAAATTCGCTTTCGGTGCCAGGAATATAAAAGAAAACATTGACGTGACAGGCAATAAGCAACAGCAAGCAGCGTGCCCAGCTGCGAAGCAGCACAAGCTGCCGGCACCCAATGCTCAGCCCTTCGACGATCATTCCTAAGTGGGGAACAGAAGTATTATAAAAAAAATGAAGTTTGTCTGTAAGGCACCAGAAGTCACGCTGCGAACTGCCCTCCCGCGGAGACGCCGATGGGCGATGATCCTGCAGGGATGCTCTTTCCTCANTTCCGGCTCCGGCCGAGCAGACGCGGTGCCTTCGGTGCCGCTCACGACGCGGCTGCCACCGAGGGAGAATCCCCACACGCCGAAAATACAGAGTATCTGCAAACACTCCCACGCCGAGACACCTACGTGTCATTACTCACAATGAGAGCGGAGGAGGAAGAAAACCCCACTTTTTGTTTTTAATTCTCTTCTCTGCGCACAAAAGCTCTGGCAAGGGAAGCGCCCGGCGGGCGTTGCTGGAGGACGGGCAGCACGTGGCCGCAGCAGTGCGGAGGGAGGCACCCCGAGAGAGGGGAACGCTCTGTTTGGCAGCAGCCCCATTTTGGGGTGGAAAAAAGGGAAATCCCTTCTGTCGAGAGCAGCCTCTGCCTTTCCCCAGAGCCCCCCTTCCCTGGCGGGCACAGCTCCCCCCCGCCGACGGATGCTCCAGCCGGAAATCCCGAACCAACGCCCGTCTCCTTCATGGTGACATTGTGGAGAAACAAATGGGGTTTAAACAATGGGTGTTGTATAAAACATCTGAAAACAAGACAAATTAGTCATTAAAAATTAATTTTGGAAAATTACAGTCTTGTTAATAGACGCCATTATGGCTTTGCATGTTCCTTTTCAGGCAGGAGGGAGGAAGGGGATTTAAAACACATTTTATTGCATTTCATCAAAACCTGAAGAGATAGAGACAAATGTCTCTGGAAGGCTGCGTTCCTGCATCGCACAAACCCGCAGCCCGAGCGCATCTGCCTTTGCAACTCGCGGCGGCGGGGAGGGAGAGCCATTGCTTTGAGCGATTCTCCCACGCTGCCTCCCCACCCCTCCAGCTCGCGGCGTTTCAGCGCCGTCCGACGTCGTTCCCCGTCACGCGCCGGGATTTCTGGAGAGTTGGAGACCCACTGCAGGGTCTCCAGCGCCGGCTCTGCCCCACCAGGAGCTCTCAGCCTGTCTTCCAACAGGGCGCGGGAGAGGAGAGGGGAATCCATCGCCTGCCCAAGCCCATCAGCAGGCAGCAGCTGGAGAAGTTACCCCAAACCCCATGGAACCAGGGAAGCTCCTTCCACATTTGACAGCAAAGGGCACTGAGAAGGTGGGAAGGCGCCTTCTCCCCGAACGAGACACGGATCCTGACTGCAAGGCAAGAAACCAACAAAGATACGGGGGAGAGGGGAGCGGACCTGTGCCCGTGTGGAGCCAGGCAGGGACCCCAAGAGCAGCCGCCCATTGCGCCCATGTCCCCCAGCCTGCGAACGCGGGGCTGATCCGTCCCCCTGCGCCACCTCCAGGTGCCGGCAGCGTGGTCCCCTCCGGCGAGGGCAGCGAAAACGAGCCGGCACCAAAGGACGTGAGCGGGGAAGGCGAATGCCTGCAACCTTGTGCCGAAATGCTCCCACCATGGGACCGCCGGCGGGATGCTCCGGCATTATTTTCACACTCTCGACAGCGAGGACTACACCAAAATACTCAAGGTCAAGAGACCAGCATGGTTCGAGGCAATCTGCGCCTCTTAAACCAGTGACAAATATGTTATTTAATTTTAATGAGCTTTTTTGCATCTCCAATCTAATTACGGCATTATCAAGTACTGCTCCGAACTGCAGGTGGCTTCTCATTACTTGGGGTAAGGCTGTCACAAGCATTTTTCATGAATACTAAAAACGGCGGCGTTTCACTGCCCGCTCCGAGGCTCCCCCCGCCCGGCTCCCGGCCCGGAGCCGCAGGAGAGCGATGCCCCGCACCCAAACAAGGGAGAACACCAACACCACCGGCTCTGAAGGTGTCTTAAAAGCCCCCAGTTTTCAGCCGAACGCTCCACTTCTGAGTTTGGGCGCTATTGTGGTGAATGGAGAGCAGTGCCCAACCGGCACAGCCCAGGCACCTGCCCAGCTCCTCCAGCCAAACCCTGGGGGAAACCTCTGCATCCACCAAAAAAGTACGAGTTTTGGTGCGTGAGATGCTCCTGCCATGCAAAACGTGCCCCCAAAGCAAACGTCTCCCTGTTCCGCACACAAAAGCGAGGACACCCTGTGAAAGGGCATTTAAGAAACCTCTCTCTTCCAGGTCGCTTCTAGTTTTTGCTTTCAACTTAGTATTTTTAAAAATCATTATCTTGGAGCAAAGAAAATGCTCCAGTGGTAGAAGTGTTTTGGCAAGATCAAAGTATTTCAGTTTTTCCCTCTTAAGCATTGCAAAACAATCAGATTTTTACGATGGTTTCTGGCCAATTCCTTCGACCATCTCTACTCATCGACTATGGCTTCCTCCACATGGTGCAAAGCTCCTGGAGTTGACGTCTAAAAAGCCTAAGCTGTTATTCAGAAGCCATCAAGGATCAGATGTTTTAATTCTCCCAAAAAAAACTTTTTCCCTGAGCCATTTGGTGAGCACAGACAAGACTCAAGTGATAATGAAGCCCTGAGAGCAACTCTTCCTCCTATGAAGTGTGAAGCCACCACTCCTCAGAGACCCCAAACCCGCAGCCCTCGGGAGCCGGGAGCAGCCCCTGCCCCTGCCGAGCCCTGGGGACGGAAGGGGAAGGAGCCAGAGGATGGGGGATCCCTTCCCTTGAGCTCCCTTTTACATACACACCCCCCAATTAAAACCTGGGTTTGTCGGGGGTTTTTGGAAGAACTGTGGAGAATGGCAGGAATTACGCACCTGCCCACGTACGCACCGTGTTCCTACGCTCCCGGTAACAGAAAACAACATTTTCTACCTTGGCACTCTCCACAGACGCGGCACTGCCGTTACAGGGAGTCACGGAGCACAGCACCGGTCCCCGCGGGCCAGCACTGCCGACACGCATTCCGACCGCCACCACCATCCCAGGGCAGAGCCCGCAGCCCCGACACCAGCCAACGCACTCCAGCTCACCCGCTAGGCTGCCTTTTTTTGCCCCAAACCAGCCACAGCCGCAGGCTGGCCCAAGCGGGAGCACTCACCGGCATCCAAGGAGCCACAGGCTCTGATCCGCAGGAATACTCCGGCAAAGTAAGCTCAGCCCCGGGCAGGGGCTGGGCTTGTCCCGTTGCCCCTCGTCAGCTCCCATTGACCGCAGCTGGGAGAGGCCACAGGCGGGGACGAGCCACACCTGGGCCACCTCCAGCCATGCGGGCCAGCTGTGTGTGCGTATGTGTGTGTGTGTGTGCAAATGTATGTGACTCGTGGATGTGACTCATGTATGTAACTCATGAGTAGAATATGATGTAACCCGTAATACACACACATGGCACACGCTGAAGCTCCCCAGTGCCGTGCACAGCCTTGGTACAGCAGGAACAGGGAACACTGGGGGACCGTCACTCGGAATGGGGCCTTATCCGCGCTCCGTTGCAGGAACACGCGCTCTGTCTCCCCTGACCTTGCTGCAAACCGCAGCCTCCTTTGAGATGCGTTTGCCCCCCCAGCAACCGCAGCCAATTATTGCCGTGCGGTTGTTTAATTACATCTGCTTGTGCGCTGCCACAGTCGCTGCGGCCGGTTCCCCGTTGGACAGCAATGGCGACGGCGATGACGGTGATGGCGATGATGGTGATGGAGATGGCGATGGAGATGGCGATGGGGAGGGAAGCACATCCCACCCTGTCTGGGGCTGCCCAGCACCCACGGGAATCACCGGTTTGGGCTGGGACACGCCTTTCCCGAGGGAGCGGGAAGTTTCCGGGAAGTGCAGTGGAGGAGGCGAGGAAGACGAGCGCGTGTCAGTGCAAATCTGCGTTTGCTCAGCTGCGGCCAGCCCCGCTCCCCCCGGCCAATTTACCCGGCGCTCGGGCTCTTCTCCAGATAAGCACATTGACTTTAAAATAAAGTGTGTGCCAACAGCTGCAGCACCGAGGCTGGAGCAGACAGAGATGTGGCGCTGAATGATAATTAAATACATTTTCATCATCTGTCATTTTTTACTGCAGGTGCCGGTGTAATAAATCCGAGCTTGACTCTTTTGTCAGCTGGCAGCAAACACGTTTTAACGCCAAATCCTGGGGGATGAATTCAGTCGCTTGGCCTTGCGCGGGGGGAGGAGCTGCCGCTAACACGCCAAGCGGGGAATGGATACCGGATCGCCTTCGCAATGCTTTTATTGTTTTGGTGATACGTACGCCCGATGCAGCGTTTCAATCCGCTCCTATGGGCAATGCGAACTCCTCCACCGGCGTCCCCAGCCGCACCGCCGTGCCCCTGGTGCTGCCCCGCTCCCGTCCACCCCCCCGGGCCCCCCAGCACCCCCGCGACCCGCTGGGGATGTTGGGGTTTTGGTCGAAGAGGAAACAAAGTCAAGGGAAAAAGGCAAACAGGCAGAATTTGCAAATGAATTTAATTAGAACGACTGCAACTCAGGAAATTAAACATTTAAGTCACTATGCTGTAACCCCAACTTGTAAATCCAGCGCCCGGCGAAGGAGCAGCTCCATTTCCCTGCGGATGGATGCAAACCACTCGCAATTCACCTCCTGGAGAACAGCAAGTTCTTCGCCGGAAGACGCTGCTGGGACGCCCCGCCTGATGTTATCTGCTACCGGCACCTGCCTGTGGTGCCACACCAGCCCGTTAGCCTACCCACGTCCAAAATCCCCGCTGGCACTGAGATACGGCACGTCCAGCCCCACCGGGGCCACGGAGCAGCAAGCGCAGCTGGACGGGGCAGCCGCCTTCGCCCGGCAGAAGGGATTTCCTTGAAATGCTGCCGTTTCCTCCCGATTCTGAAAAATGAAACTTTTTGGGTCTCTGTTGCTGTCCTGGTTTCAGCTGGGACAGAGTTAATTTTCTTCCTAGTTAGTGTTCTTCCTGCGTGTTGGAGTTAGTATGAGAACGCCCAGAGAAGCTGTGGCTGCCCCATCCCTGGAGGGGTTCAAGGCCAGGTTGGCCGGGGCTTGGAGCAACCTGGGCTGGTGGGAGGTGTCCCTGCCCAGGGCAGGGGGTGGCACTGGGTGGGCTTTAATGTCCCTTCCCACCCAAACCATTCCATGATTCCACGATTCTATGACATACATTGTCTTAGTTGTTGCTAAGTAATGCTTATATTAAGTCCATAACTTTTTCAGCTCCCCACAGAAGCCGAGAGGGAGCACCGACAGGACAAGCTGCCAACGGGACATTCCACGCCACAGACACACCTCGGTGTATGAACGGGGGTTGGCCGGGGGACGGGACCCACCACCACTGCTCGGGACGGGCTGGGCAACCCATCACTGGGTTGTGAGAGCGACTGGTGGTGTACCGCTTTACTCTGTATTCTTTTACCATTATTATTATTATTGTTATTCTCTTCTGTTATGTTCTATTAAATTCTCTTTATCTCAACCCACGAGTTTTTTCCCTTTACCCTCTTTTTCCGTCCCGGGAAGCATCGCCAGACGGGCACTGGGCTCTGCGGGGACGGGGACCATCCGCAAGGAGCCGGGGCCGGCGAGAGCACGGCGCGTGAGAGCACACGCCAGAACACGGGGGGAGAACCGTCCTCCCGGATACCGGTGCCGAGCGCGAGGTAACTCCGCGTGCCGACGATGGGGCTTGCCAGATGCACCTGGCTGTTTGTAACACCAGCACTTAGATAATTACAGCTTGTCAACTTAACATGCGAGCCTGAAATTAGAGCACTTTATTTATCCAGCCAAACCTATACTAATGCAGTTATCTTTAAGATGGCAGAAAGCGTGTTTATGGAGTATGGGTAGGTGCCTCTGAGTCCAGCTGCCCCGGACGGCGTCTCACTCCCGACAGCAGGGGCCGGTGGGAAACGCACAGGAAAAAGCTTCGGCAGCGCTCGGTCTTCCAGAACGTACTGCGCTTCCAGCCTGAAAAAATCCTGATTTCTATCTGAGGCAGGTAACGCACCCCAAGGGATAAGGGGCTGCCGCTGCTGCCCTCGCAGCAAAGCCACACCAGCGGCTGCTTCTGCACCCGAGATGCTTCCACCCATGTTCGCTCTGTTCTTCCCCCCTTGATAGATTTGGAATTTGGCCTGTTAATTCGCCAGTAGTATTTGTGTCCTAGAGTCAGAAATGCCTTTTTAAAAAAAATAAAGTTAAATTTCATCATAACCAGATGAACCAAGCGGTGACAGAAGACTGGAACCCGCCTTTTGCGCAAGTGAACCGAGTCCAGCCAGGCTGCTCTCCGGAGTTCTCTTAGCGAACGCCCTGCTCCAGCTCTCATTTATAGAGCAGCAATTATAACACCATCAGAACACGTAAATAATCTCCAAACATAAACCTCTGGAAAAAGCTGTGATTAAGCTTGCAGGCAGCAATCATAAACACTTAATTTACTGCACGTTTACAGACCTCTCCCCATTCCCCAGAGTCGGGACCTGTCCCGAGACAGGGTTCTCGCTGCTCATCCCGTCACATTCCGAAAACCCATCATCCCTCGATCCGCTCACGGACGGTTATTTGCTTTCCCTGACATTTCGGCACCAGCTCCAGCTCGGGGCCTGTGAGCACTGGGCATTTCCCAGGAATCCCATTTCAAACAGGAATTGCCGTCCGGCAAAGCAGCGCCTTCCCTCTCCCAAACCCCGACGGCAGGATCCCCACCCGGGAACGGCCCGCCATGGCTGGTACCGCCGGGCTCAAACAAAACACCATCTCCTTTCATTATAAGCGTTCCCGTGGATTAAAGATGTGGATGCCACAGCCAAGCAAGTTAAACATTTACTTTCTATTAAAACATCTAAATGAGAAGATTAAAACCTGTTTTACATTTTACAGAAAGGCAAAGTCAAATCAGCACAGGAGCAGCTTAGCGGGTACTTAAAGCCAAGGCGTTCTGCTGCTGAGAGGTAATCAATTTAAGGAGGGAGGGATTTCTTAAAACTACTCAGAAAGGGGGAAAAAAAATAATGCACACACACATGAAAAAATCTTTCAATTATCTCTCCCAAAGAACGCCTCCCAAAGCCCTGCTGCTGCCAAGTCTAATAGGCTTGCTTCAGCAGACAGCTCTTGCCCCAGATTTCCCCGTAAAATATTTTCACAGCTTATTAGTCTATTTAGCACGTTGCACGCTTAAGCTCTTTTGTTTATTTTTCATTTGAGATGGCAGGAGGAAAAGCTCCTATAGAACACATAAGAGCGTTACCGACTGCGTTTAATGGCAAGCGTTTGAAGTTAACAGCAGCTGGAGGTCACGGAGTCACGGAGGCAACGCGCATGACACAGCCGACCGTGCCAGAATTTATGCTCTGACTTCCTAACATCCAAACAGACTCTGCTTGGTACCCAAAAACTACCACAGCTATAGCTGGTTACCGCTAAGCCAAAGCTCGTCCGGGGAGCGGAAAGTCTCGCTTTACAAAGCCTAAATCCAAGTCTATTTCAATGACCCGTGGCCAATTTAACACGCGTTCGGACACGAGAACGGCTCGGTTCCATCGTGCTGGTAACGGGGCACAGCTCCAACGCTGCTGCCAGGCACCGTCCGTCCACCGAGTTAATCGGGTAAGCCTCGTGGTGATCCATCCCGGCAAAAGATCCAGGTGGTACGAGTTAAAGACAAATGCCAAAAATGCAGAATAACACCAGGCACCGTCTCTGCCGAACAGCTTCCATCCAACCCTCCCAGATCCAGGACCCGGTACAGGCCACGCACAGGCAGGGCCGAAACCTCACTGGGACTCACACCGGACACACACGGATCCCACTCACCAGGGTTAAGAGCGATGTACTCTTATTTAATGACTAGGAGATTTTAAAAAACCCCAATAATACAGCTCTATCAGCTTATCTCACTGCCATTAAAAGAATCAGAGCAACCATATTCTCTATAGCAGAATTAGGTTTAATCCCCCCACGTGTTTTAGAGGTCGTCCCAAAGATAAGTCTCTATTTTAGTTATAATCCTCACTTTAAATAAAGTTTATTAAAAACCCCCTGAAAAGCCCGAGGAGGCGGCAGGGTGGGGGCAGAGCGGGAGCGCGAGGGGAAGAACAGCCCGCAGCTCCCCTGGGCTGGGGTTTTCTGTTTTCTTTTAAATGATCGTATTTAATTTCTATTTGAAGCAGTCCCCAGCTGACAAAAGCAGCATGTGGGAAATGCTATTTAACTTGCCTTGTCGCATAGAAGTATTTTGGCACAAGTATATACCATACAAAAGGAATAACCTATTTTATTTAAAATATTTGAAAGAGAAGTTTTACATCTAAGAACTAAGGAAAGCTTTCTCCCTTATTTTGCATTTGTCTTTGTGATCACGCTGAACGAAACGGCCTAACTTACAAAGTATTTCGGGACAGAAGCTAGAGCCTCTACTTGCACCCAAATGGATTTTGCAGTTTATGCGGATTAAATATTCTATGTACAGACAGGAAAGTAGACGAGCGGCTCCAAGGCTCGTTGGCGAGAAGCCAGGCGACCCGTGGGCCATGGATGAGACTCGTGGGGAAGGGTCCCGGTACTCGCCGTAAGCGATAACACCCCGGGATGCTTTCCCGGTGCCCGAGCGCGTCGCCTTCCTTGTGGTCACCCCTGGCCACCCCGGCACCATCCGGCGGCAGGGCCGCGGGCAGCACGGCGGCACCAGCGCGGGCCTCTCCCGCATCCCTCCCGCGAAGGGGCACGTGCCGGCCCTACCACAACAACACGGCTTTGCCTTCCAGAGAATCACCGTTTCCTCAAAACTCCGATCTTCCCAGCAAAATCTGCACATTAAATGCCTTCACAGCACCCTCCTGTGGGGATTCTGCGTCCGTACAGAGACGGGGGCAGCTAGAAATGGGGCGAAGGAAGGAAATAGTCATCATCATCCTCCTCCTCCGGCGGCGAGGCCGGCAGGGACGGGAGCTCCCTCACGCCGGGACTGTCCGGCACGTGCCGCGTCCCCGGCTGCTGCGCGGGGCTGGGGACGCAAGGCGACGCCGGCGGCACCGCGGCCACCAGCCAGCACAGCCCGTGAGGACGGGAACACGGGGAATGGGCTGAAACCATCCAATGCCAGTCACAGAGCCCAGGCGTGACAGGTAATTTTAAAAAAAGAAAAAAAAAAAAGGTTAAAGCAAATTTTCCTGTAGTAACCGCTGACAAATAAAAATGCCACCTCGACTGTTGCACTGGGCTTCGCAATCGCCACCCAAACGGGGTGCGTTCATCTTTAAAAACCTGCTCTCACAGCAGAGAAATCTCGATTTAGCAGCAAGTTATTCTGGAATCACTTCTGCTTTAATACTTTTGTTTTCGCAGTGGTGCTACGTTTTAATTCAGATACTTAAAGCATTTTTATAAGCTACGGTGGTTTTATGCAACACTTTGCCACCAGGATAAAACACAGCCAGTTCACTAATTTCTAAGAGGAGGAAGACCTTAGAGACTTTATAATTATTACTACATTTAAGTTTAAAAAAAAGAAGGTCATATGTTACTTAGTATGTTGATTTACAGGACAGCAATACTGAGGTACCGAAATACCATAGATACACACTTTCCCACTGGTTGCAAGAATGCTATAAAATTAGAGTTGAATAAATCTCGAATCCAAATTATTGACTGTCCTTCCCATCAGGCAGTAACCCGCTGTGCCTTGCCACGCAGGACCTGCGGAGCGCACACAGATCAACTCTCCGGTGCAACGTGCAATAAGAACATTCATACAGCATTGTTCACTTTTGAAGCATCTCTCACCAAATTAATTAATCTCAACAGAAGATGCTTCTATAGGATCTTAATAGACAACGCTTCTGGGAATGAACCAAGATTTTTGCTTCCCAAATCAACAGGATTTTGTTTTTAAAATCCAACGTACGATTATTAGGTGAAGTGCACAGACACACATACAACCGTCTGGTACTTTAGATGCTTTGAAGCGAGGTAAGAGTGATGGTGGGAGGGATGATATTCCCTCGTTTCCTTCTTCCTCCCCCTGGCCAGGTAAGGTCTCTCCATACACTTACTGCTTGGCAACGACTGTTTTCACTTGTCTGGAACCGCACGCTGGCACCCGTCATGGGGCACCCAAGTATTCCGTCATGACAAAAACGGGTGGTTCAGGAAGGCAAGAGCAGAACTCCCGACTGGGGAGGCTGAGGCTGCCCAGAGGCAGGCGGTGCAGGAGGGATGTCCCCGAGCGCTGAGGGGCTGCTCCCGGCCCCGCACCCGCAGGGACGGCAAAGCCACAAGCAGCACAAACGCCGGCCGCTGGGCTCACCACGGGCAGGCACCCATATTTGTATTTGGTGGATTTTCAGTTACGGTTTTTAAAGTTTTAAACCTAGAAGCCTTGGAAAAAAACTACTCGGAATCATTCGTCTCCCTTAAGTTACCCGCAAACAGAATAACGATCCACTAAGCTGCGTAAGATGGACTTTGCATTGCCAACCACTGAAATATTGTGAGGACGTGATATACTCCAGATTGGTTTCAACATGTAGCATCAATCAGAAATAAGCTGTCAGAGGTGAGCATCTAGTTTGGGAAATTCAAGTGCAAAACTGCAATTAAAAATTGCCTTTCCATTGCTGGAAAGCCTTTTCATATTATGATACTGGACAATAACTAAACCCTCCTCTTAAAAGTTAAAAATTCACTGCAACCATGAAACTCTGAAAAAGGAAAAGCTGCCCAGCCTGTCACCTCTAGCTTGCTACCAAATCCTGACGCCATTACCGAGATCTCTGGCTGCTCTTCCAGGGCAAAGAACGGCCGAGGCTGATGGCAAGTGGGAGTGTGGAGGCGAGGGCTGAAATCCAGCCAGCAGACGTGGCACAGCAGAGCCGGCCGGAACTGCAGCAAGACGAACCAAGAACAGGGTTTTTGTTGTTACTGTGCCACGAAATGTGTGTCCAGGGAAGGCTGGTGTTGGGTAGGAGCCTCTCATTAACGGATGTAAGTTATTACTCATTATTACTACCGTCAGGAACTACAGCATCATCCGGGCAGCAGCAGCAGTATTTTCTGGATGAGAACTCTCCACTTCTACCTTAAAGAATATCAATTCTTCCTCCACTGACCAGCCTTGCTCAGCGGATAGCAGAGCTGTGCCCAGCTACAAAGAAAATGTGTCCTAAATAAATGGAGAAGAGAAAGGCAAATAAAACGCTTGATAAAAAGTCTTGCAAGCGATAGTCTTTTACAGGAGGGCAATAACCTCCCCAGCTGGAAGGACACCTTTTCCCGCATCAAGGTCAGATCTTCCAAAGGAACCGAGGCCACAAGGTGGCACACGGACTGTCCCCAACCCAACTGGCCTCTCGGAGACCACGCTCCCGGTCTGCTGCTTCTGCGCACCTCCAAGAGGAACAGCGACTGCCAAAGCACAAACCCTTATTATTGAATTACACGTGGATCCAACTACTGAATTAGTCATTTCTTAGCCTCCCATCAGCCTCCGGCCTGCTATCGCATGAGGATGAGGGAGACGGGAAGTTAATAGACTGACTTGCGTGAAAAAGTAGTGCTTCTCATCAGGAACGTACATCCCAATGCCGCGGCACCTTCCCTGCCAGGTCCCTCGCAAAGAATGGAGAAAGGCAAGTCGTAGTGTTTGTTTCACACGTTCATCACAACAGGAGCATCACCCAGATCTAGACTAGGTCCAAGTAATAATCACTGTAATTAGTACTTCATTCATATAATTACCAGCAGACCCCATAACATTTTACAATGGAGGTAATTACCCACGTTTTACAGCTGAGGAAACAGATACAGTGCAGGTGAATAACTTAAAAGAAATCATCAGTGAATGTGCGGCACAGTCAGAGACTGCAATTATCCTTATTCCCAGCCAAGGCTCTCCCCAATAATCCATGCTGAATTCACTTCTGTCTTGTGGGAAGGAATCCAGAGAAAATAAACACAAACTGGAATTTCCAATGTCTAGAAGAGCTGAAAAGCAGACAAGCCAAACCTGAGGGAGAAATAAAAACACATTTTTATCACCAAACGTTTTCTCACCCGAGGTCTGCAGCTAGGAGCGAAGGACAGAGAGAGACCCCAGCTCTAGCACCCCCAGGAAGCCAAACGCGGGCTTTCAGCTGCTACAGGAGTTCTACTACTGCAAGCGGAGCCAAAGCAGGAGCTCAGGGCTGAGTCGGGAAGGCTGCCCGCCGGCGCTGGCTCACCCCTCCAGCCATCAAAGACCTTAATGCTTTTTGAGAACGTAAAGATTAAAGCAATGGCCATAATTAAATTATGTAAGGACTTTGCAAAACAATATATACACAGAGCAGCAAGTGGGGTGGGAAGCCTGGGACATTCCCCCCAGCCCAGAGGAGCAGCTCCCCAAGAAGCCAACTGCCAGGGCAGCACCCGGGCTCCCCCCGGAAAACCCCCTTCCCTCCAAGCACGAGGGCAGGCCACGGGAGCTGCCAGCCCTAAAGCACATCCATAGGGGACGGCTGCCCATTTGTTAAGTTTATGTGTGCAGAGTCTGCACAGAAATCTGTGGTTCTGTGTTTTCACAGATACAGACTTTGGGGGAGGGGGAAAAAAAAAAAAAATCTGTCCTGTACACTTTTTTATCCTGCATGTTTGGATGGGTTTCATTATTAATAGAAAAACCCCAATGTTTGCTTGTGTTGACTGATGCATCTGTTTTTCATAGTCCAGACTGAAGTGAGCCATTTGTCTGTTGTCTATACATATTTTATCAAACGAAGAGCACATGCGGATGATTGATACACAAGTGTGTCTATTAGGTTGAATAAAGCAGATTAGGTTAATCCGATCCCAGCTGCATTACCTGAACTGCAAGACATGCAATGTTCTAAATCTAGTAAATGTGCCAAGTATTTCATTCCAGCCATTTAGCCTTATGTTAAGGTTAGCACATAAAAGCATCCAGCAGTAGCAGATATTGCATAAATTTCAAAATTAAGACTCGTTTCAGGAGTGATGTTATCAATAGTCTGGCTTTGAATAACAGAAAAACCTCCTAAACAGGAAGAGATCTCTCAATAGACTATTCTCTTAATATTTAAATAGACAAATGTTCTGCTTTGCCAACATTTTGCAGCATCGGTGTAGTTCTTTGATTAAGTGTTTGAAGAAAACATGTATTTTAGTTCCTGCTCAGTAAAAAACAAGCTCAGTAAAATGAATTAAGTTCTGTCATCTCTTGCCATAAAATGGACAATTGTTGCTGACGTTACCTACTCTCATCCAGCAACGCTGCAGCAGACACACGAAAAAGACTTTAAGCTCTTGAGGGTAAATGGTAATGCTACCGCCGTGCTAATGAAGCAGCTTTTCTGACTAATATTTACTGTTGTTTATAGAGGAAACAGAGCAACTCCTGTCCTCCCTTTCCAAGGGCTCCACCTCCTCCTTCCTCAGCAGCTCGAGCATCCTGGAAGCCCATGCCATAGTGAACAGGCACAATCCATATCCATTACACTGATTTCTGTGAATAACCATCTGCATCTAACAGAACACTCGGAATGATCGTGAAAAAGAAAGCATGCATCATCCTGTGCCACCCGAACGTCTTGTGAGATAAACCCAACTCTTCCATCGCTCAGTGCGCTTACCTTACGGCAAGGAGACAGGATGGACATGACAAAATATCTCCTGAAACAAGAAATTCTAGCCATCTTTTAACCTATGTGTTTTTATATTATTGACTCCAATTCCCAACATCAGACGTTTTTATTCCTTTACTTTTCTTTTTCCCCCTCGCTATTTGTTCTACCAGGAGGCAGCTGAAAGCCAGCCCTCTGCACAGAGGAGGGAGATTCCCTTTGGTTTCCAGATGTCTAAATAAAGGTTTTTTAAAAATTGCTCTCCTAGAAAGTCAAGGCATTCACATCTAACTGCTGCTGATATAAAATGTGTGTTACAAGGAGGAGAAAAATAGACTTTGAGGAGTTTTCTTGGGCAAAATAAATATTTTTTCCACCGAGTTTTAAAAACCCTGTTCTGAAGGCTGGAGAAATAGCTCGGGATGATTCTGCAGGATCACGCTTCTCAGGCTGACAGGCAGCACTAAAGCCAGCGTAAAAGCCAAATCCCAGCTATCCAAAAGACACTCGCTGTAGGAGCGGTAGCCTTGTAGAGCAGAATTGATGACTCTAGGCCTACAAAAACTATTACAGCTAGAATTTGGAACAGGAGGGGAAAAACAAAAACCACCTGAACGCTTCAAACACTGACGTAGGCTGCGATCGTCCATCTCGGTTCTAACCACTGGGTACATCAACACGGAGGAGACACTGCTCAGCAGAATTCTCTGAATACTGTTTTCCCTGCCACGTTATTTAACAGGTGACTCTGCAAACACAATGAAGGGCAGTTTAAAAACAGAGCTCTCGCCATTTAAGCGCAAAGATTAGTGCTGGAAATACCATTTTCCCAGGCGGGGATGCCAATTAAAAATAGAAGCCGCTTCCTGAAACAGCATCTGGTGATGACAGTGCATCCCCACGGCTCCGGGGCTCAACCCTCTGCCCTGCCGAGGGCTGGAGGGTAGGTGGGGCAGCCCGGGGGTCAGCACCACCCCGCAAACACCCAGCAGAGCATTGCTGTGTTTTCCAGGGGAACACCAGCAGCGGGGTCTGCAGCGGGGCTTTGGGCTGCCCCGGCGAGGCCAGACACGGGCAGAGCCCAGGGGAGGTCGACGAGACGGCTGGTAGGATGCGAACGGCTTGCTCCAATTTTAGTCTGTAGCCCTAATGAACGATATGAAGTTTTATAAGCATCAACAAGGCTCAGAGAAGACCTAAATCCATTTCAGTGCTCATTTAGCAGCTTCATCTGTGTGCAATTAAAACTTCAGCATTAAATGTTAGAGAATAAAATAATGAGACACTTAAAAAATAATCTGTGCTTCAGTGGGCCGTGCTCAGTAGATTTCATATGATCATTTACAAGACAAAAATAGGATCTGGCCAAAATCTGTCTTATACGCCAGTAGCCTGGCAATAGAAAAATGGAAAGAAATGGCTACTAAACTCTGGGGGCTTTACTATCCCCCGTACGCACAACACTGCTTCTTTAAGCACATCTCAAAGCATTGATAACTTCCCTTTTGGCTTCAGTGATAACGTAAAAATAAATGTAAATTGAGTTTCGATTGGGATCTTCATTTTGGTCTAATGCCTAATCTTTTATTAAAATAGCTATCAGTTTTAAGCTGATGGTTAGGAAAAGTTATCTTCAGGACAGGGAACAAAATTTTAACAATAAAGAATATTTCTTATTCATAAGAGTATCTTAAACGCTCCCATGATTACTTTGGGCCATCAAAACGTGACTCGGGGGTGGGATGGGAAACAGCATATGTTTTACTGGCCAAAAGAACTGTAGAGAAATGCAAATTAAAATCAAAGATGTACGGAAATATCAAAATAAATTAGATTAACTACTGGGAGAACACAGGTCAAAAAAAGTAATGTATTATACGAGAAACACACACACAGTTAAACTTAAGCAAAAACCAATGAAAATGACATACTTTATTTTTTTTAAATAACTGAAATATTTTTTATTCAAGAAAAGACAACATTACATATCTTCATAGAAAAAAAAAAAGACATTTGGGGAGGTCAAAGAACGCTACAGTTTAAAATGATGAAATGTTACAGCTTGCACACCAAAATTAAAAATGAAACGAAATTAAAAAAAATGAAATGGTTACCAAAGTAATGCAGGTCAAGGGATCAAAGGTGAAGGGTCACACATTATTAAAAAGAAATCCAAAAGGGCGTCTGCATCAAGATCTCTGCAAAACAAAGGAGCTTCAGTGAGTACAACTAATACCTTCCACGGCATCACATCAAAGCTCTCGCAACTCTCACACAGCACACGCTGCGGCCACTGTCCCTCCTGCGGCCACCGCCACCCCAGCATGGAGCTCCACTCAGTCTCCTAGCAGCTCTTTTTATTATTTTAGGGGTTGTTTTTTTTTTAAAACCTCTCTTTAGAATGGCTTCTACAAGTCTTTCCATTTCCATGCTGGTGCACTGGTTTCTCATTATACAAAACGTGTCTCCAGAGCTGGGGTACAGGCAGCCCGGCTCCGGGGCTCAAGCGGGGACACAGAAAGCAGGCGGTCCCCTCCTCGGGGACACCGCTGCCTGGGCAAGAACACCACGGGCTGGCAACACAACTTCTAGATCATCTGCTTTCAGGGCAAGGATTACATGCTCTTTTTCAAGAGTTTGCTTTGTTCATTGTAACTGTGGAAATACAGTTATTATTGACACACACGCATACTGAACTCCTAACATCATAACGTACTGGTTTAACGCTACAATAAAAAAGTAATTCCAATGTGGTTACCCAGACAAAGGCCTCTCCTCCTGGAATTTCAATTACACAGAGGCTATAAAAAAAACCTTTGGTACCCATTTCCAAGCAAGATGCAGTCAATTATCTATACTGAATTTATGCAGAGCGCGTAATATTTACATCAGATAACTTTAGGAGAAAGACACCCACCAAGGGCATTACATCCCTTTTTGTTCCAGCGCCTCCCCCCCGCCAGGGCAAGGCTCCGGGAGTCTTTCAGCTGGACCCAAACAGCTTCATGTGCAAGCCAAGAAACAAACCCACCCCACAGAACCGTGTCCTCCTAAGGCAACGAAGCCGCCAGCGGCAGAAAATCACCATCGTCAAAGCTGAAGTGCAGCACAACGAGCCAACGTGCCTGTACGTTTTTCCAGAAGACACATGGCACCTTCCCACTTGGCTCCAGCTTTACACATATTGTGGTCAAGAACCCGCCGGAGAAGGCGGGATGGTCTCTGTCTTCCACATCCCACTTGGCAGCAGTGTCTGGCAAACTGTCTGCTAAAGCTATGGCCACATGTTGGAGTTAAAACCAAGTTCTTGCCATTATTTCCCACGTTTATCAATTCCAATTTTTGTGACCCAAACCCAAAAGTCTGCTTTTCCGCTGTTGTTTCACCCCTGTGCTGAGGCTGGGTCCCTTAACCATGACTTACGCTCCAGATTTCCAAGACGACCTCGTTTTGGAGGAAAACGGTTTGGAAACCAAGCGACTTAGAAATAATTCAACAACAAAGGCAGAGATTTGCAGTGACTCAGCACTAATTAAGCCTGGAAGGCCGGACCAAGAGTCCTGCCACCAGGAGGACCCCGCACCTCCGGAGCTCCTCAAAGGCGAATGCTGGGGAAGGGAACGTGGTCCCCCCCCCCGTGTGGGTCCGTGCCGCAGGCACCGCATCCCCCAACACCGGCCTGGACCCCCCAACTGCTTGGGGAACACAAAATTTGCACAAAGATGAGTTTTTAATAACTCCAAGAACATTGTACCTGTGGGACAGCAGCTGAGCGCAGAGCCCACCACCTCCCCTGCGTTTTCTCGCCCCCCTCCAGCCAACAGCCCCCGCTCCTGTTTTCATGGTTGTCAACAACCCGCCAATTCCAAAGGAATGAACACAAAGATTTTTTTTTTTTTTCCTTTAAATTTCTGCCCCTCAGAACAGATTTCTCCCCTCTCCCCCAGGTACACTTCGTCGCCCCTGATGCCCCAATGATCACTTCTTTTGCAGAAAAATAATTGGTTTCACTCTTCATCCTTTTTCTTAAGTACTACCCCTGCATAAAATCTTTGGTTTTATTGGCACTAATTTTTCCTTCATATCTAGTTTTTCTTTTTCATCTAAATCCCCCGATTTTTCCCTTCAAAATGAAACAGCTACCCTTGGAAGCAGCGAACATGAGACCGAGAAGACAGGATTTCAATCACTTACAAAATGTAATATCCTCAGTTTCCATTCATTTGACAAGTGAACCAATTCATTTGTGTTTATATATGCCAGTCCCTGGCAGAGAGACACTTAAATTGACTTTGTAAATTGACTTTGTTGTAACATTTTCCTTGTAAAATGCGGTACAAAGTACAACTCGCATAACACACCAGTGAGTATTTCCCTCCGTGCCGGGCCAGCCAGAGGCTCAAGACACGATGCAGCGGTACCTACCACGATATAAATATTCAGAGGTATTTTCATAGGTTACTAACATCAAAAAGACAGTGAGTTAAACACTACCAGCATTTCATACTTTGTGTACAATTTGCTAAAACTAATTATGAAGTTATTTTTTTCTTTAGCTATCATTAAGTGTAAAAAAAAAAAGTTAATTTAATTCATTCAATCAAATTCGCTTGGAAAAAAACCAGGAGGGCAGTGTATTATCCACAACAATACATTTCATCTGCTTGCTATGCTTTACAGGATTCAGTCTGGTCCCAGGCCTCGGACACATGAACTGCACAGAACTGCAAGATCAGCCATTTTTAAAGGCTTATCTTTATACAATTACAACGTCGGTCCTGACAGCAACAAAAGGGAAGGAAAAGTTAAGATTTCCCTAAGAGGAAGACGAGGGATCTCTTTCTATTAGAGCCCGAAGAGCAGAGCAGGTATTGCTGCTTGTGGTTAGAACTGCCAGGAACAGTAACCTTTCAATTCTGCTCAATCACGGAGCCCACTCACAACATTCGCTAATTATGTAAACATGACTGAGAAACTGCAAAAGCAAAGCCAGCAGCAGATTTTCTGCTTGGTACATTAAGCAAAGCGCAGAATTTCATTAATTTCACAGAATAAACCCATAATGAAGTGCTTCTGTTACACAGAAGTTTCCATCCCGCTCCCTCCTCAGCCCCCACCGCAGCCATGTACCGGCCACCGCTCACCCCCCTGCGCCCCGCTCGGTGGAAATCTCCTCTCCTTCCCATTTCACCTTCACAGCTTTTCCTCTCCTTTAAAAACAGTGGCTTTCTCACACTTTTGTTGTGGGCCGAGAGGGTGGAAAGCACAGTACCAACAGCTGGGAGAGCAAGGGACCGACAAGCCAGCGACACGTTGGGGTGGCCGTGCCTTTCCCGGCCACGATGGCTAGCAGAGGCCACCACAGAAACACAGGATGTAATCAACACCGACGTCCTTGGATTTACAGGTGCTCTGGCTGCTCCAGCACTTGGCAAACATTTTGCCCTCAACTGGCGCTCCCTTTCATTCAGAAAACCCTACATTATCTGGTTTCAGCCCCCAGCTCAGCGCAAACCGAAGGACAGTCCCGTGTGCCGGACCAGCGGCGGCAGGAGGAGACGCCACGTAGGAAGGGTGCACGGCCGGACGGTGACCGCTTCCCCACCACTGCCCCAGCAGAGGGTCATCGGGCAAGACACAGAGCAACAAAACTTCTAGTAACAGCATTTGCCAATACCACCAGAACATTTTACGCTCTGTGATCACATGGGCAGCAGGCAATTGGTCAAAATTAAATATTCTCACTGCTCCTGCGCGATCAGAGTGGACGCAGACACGAGGACGTGCCAGCTCTGTAGGTGCTCCGCAGCCGCAGAGCTCTCACAGCGGCCAGGCTCCGGCTCCGGGAAACCGCGCTTAACCAGAACACATCTGAATGAACCTCAGCTTAATGGAAAGCATTAAACAAAATGCACTGAACAACCTTACGCTCCTCAGGAAACCGTAACGAGCAGTTGCTTTTCCAGAGAGTTTTGCCACCTTGATGGGACATGGCAGAGGGACGCCGTGACCAGGACAGACCCCCCATTCCTCGCTCTGACTGTGGTGATGACAAAAGCCGATCCACGCGTTGGCTCAACCCCATGAATTAACAACACATTCAGCTACTTCGTTAAATAAGGTATGAACCGGTACAGTAACACAGTGACGTGTTACAATAGATCGTACTGTCCAGGGCAGCCTTAAAACTAATAGGTGTTTGAAGTTTTCAGACACAAGAGTTAATTCTAAAAGGCACTTAAAAACATTTAAAAAAAAAAAAAGAAAACATAGCAGCATGTCGTACTGCTGGGTCTTCACCCAGAGCCGTGCTTTGATGAACAAACGGGCGACGACAGGACCGTGCCAGTACCCGGCTGCCCGACACGTCCCTGCCGGGGGGCAGACAGGCACCGCTCCACGTACTCCCCCCAGCCCTGGCACTCCCCACTCGCTTCCCAACACACTCCGGGTCCCTCACATCCCTCAGGCAATTCTCCAAACCTTCGAGATCTTCTCCGCGTGTCAGAGAAAAGATGGGAAATAACCTGATGTCAAGCGGGAGAGGAGAATGTCACCGTCGTGCAAGCAAAGCAAAACCGCCAGACCACAGAGACGTTAGCGAGCGCGCGACTCGCGGTCCCCAACGCAGCATCGCTAAGAACTTCTTCCTATGCTGAATAACGCTCAAATAGAGAGTTTGGTAATTGCGCCTGTTTGCATACTACCAAGCAATACATAAGCCTGAAATCCGTACAAAGTTGATGCCAGATATCACACTAGAGAACAGGGCATTTCTGTCCTGCCCCTCAAGGAAAGCCTAAGCACACGAAGCAATTACGACTGGCTTTTTCTACCGTGGAAATTCTGGGTTTCTCCCAACAGAGAACGTAAATATAGAATACTGTCAGAAACAAAAGCCCTAGGTAGCATTTTACATTTCCGATGTTTAACTTTTTCTTCTTTCTCGTACTGTGTCATTAAGTGTTTACAAGGATGATTAATGACTGCGGCTGCCAACTCCATTAACGAGAGGCATCTCTGCTCAAAGCTGCAATCCCGCTTTTGGCAAGCGCCGAGCGCAGACAAGGTTACTCCGACACCCTTGAGCCCCGCGCCCTCCGCTCCGGGGAGCGAAGCTCCCGCTTCCCAGACACCCTGGTCACTGACGGAACGGGGCAGGACGCGTCTCTCCTGCTGCCCACAGTGATCGGCGGCTAACGAGCCAGCCACCTCGATCACCTCCGTCAGGGCAGCGCCGAGAGTCGGCGCTCCCGGATGCAGGCTGAGCGCGCACCGCGAGCACGGCAAGGAGCACCCTCTGCTCCAGCCGCTCACTGAAACCAAACCAGACCCGCGCCACACCAATGCTAAAGCGGTTCAAAATGAACGACAACTAGCACCCAAGAGCAAGGAACTCCCTCATACGCACAGAGCGTGGCGGAATTTTCTGGCAATTAACTGATTTGGCCTAACGTCAGAAATCACATGAAAATCCCCTTTCTATCCTCCCCCAGAGCAAGAGAAATAAGCACACGCACACTTTCACAGGCACCTCAAAAAATGTAAATCTGTAATTAAATTGCTTGGCTAAACTTATGATTTTGTATTTCTGCTAAAAAAAAAAATTAGAAGGAACACTTCCTTCACTAGGAAGTATAAAACCACTATAAACTTGATTTAAGACGAGATGACATCTTGATATGGAAATATATTTCCATCAAACATTTCAGTTAAAACTGCATAATCTGACGGAAAGCAAACACCTCGATAACATGTTCTAAGCATTTTTAAATGCTCCGTTTCTCTTGCTGTTCATCGCATTATTTTACTAAGTGTAAAGTCAACCACAACCTGCTAGGCTCTCAAAGGATGTTGTTTCTCCATCCCAATTAGCTGATCCAGAGCAACACATGACCGTTAGCCTGCATCTGCAGATGAAAGCGCCCAAAGTTATTTGCAGCGTTCCCATGGCGATGCCCTGGCAGAGGGAAGACCAAACCCCCGCTGCTCCCTGACCCCCGCGTTCAGCCCCAGCAGCGGCTCGTTGGTGGGTGCCAGGGACCCTTTGTGAGCTCCAGCCCCGGAGCAGAAAAATGCCCTTGTGCTTTATTTCAAGGAACCACAGATGCCTACAAGGGCCGTGTTTTAAGTTTCCTTGAAATAACCCCATACAAAGGAGCAGAAAAAGCAACGCTTAAGGGGTTCGAAAAGTCATAGCTGGGTTAGGAGGGTAGACTCCAGCCACCCCTCGGGATGCGTCCCGCACTGCATCCCACACTCCAGAGAAGTGTATGGTGAGACCAGACATCCCTGAGTTCATCCGAAGACATACGAGTTTGAGGGAGGACAGCAATGTCATAGATGTATTCAGATCTTTAACTTATTTTATGCGTTTTATTTCTTTTATATCTTTTGATAAACCTCCCTATTGGTGAGACACCTTGCAAAGAGTACCAGGGATTTTGAAATTAACACAAAGATTCACTGTATAAAATACATCTTTTTCTCCTATATTTTACAACTCATGCTTTCACCAGCATAGACAGAACACCTGTGTACTCAGATGAAAAAATATATTCCCTTAGGAATGACTCTGAAATGTAGTCCAACATTATTATTCAATTATACCCTAAGAAAAATTCAAGTTTTATAACAGTGAACAAAATTAAACTTGCAGGTTGGGGGTGGGGAGGGAAATAAAATCTGTAAGCTAAGCTCCCTCCTCCCCCGTAATTAACACAAATTTTCCAAGACTTCATCTAGGCATAAGATTCTGCCTTTTTCTTCCCCCCCCCCTCTGAGCTAACGAGGCCAAAAATCTCAGGCCACAAGAAAAGCTCTTCCTTTTAAATAATGCAACAGGGAGACTGGAACCAACACGCCACGTACGCCGGCAGAGACAGCGCCAGCAGTAACCCACGGACAGAACCGGCTCCCGTCCCGCTGCGCGGCAGCCACGGCGACAGGGCTTGCAGGAAAGAAAGACAGAAACGAGTGTGACAAACTTGACATTCAAAAAGCCAGAAGTGGGTTGGGTTTGGTTTTTTTAAACATACTAGCTGATGGTTGGTGATTATTAGCGAACAGTCCCCCTAGAATTAAGGTACGAGACAAACCCACACCACAACATGCTGGCAAACACCATCAAAGCCATCACTGCCCCCTCCCCAGAGGAAAGGCGATGCTACCAAGTTTTTCTTCTGGCCTCACACACCTCGCGAGCACCTACGCTTTGCCCTTTGCATCGTGCTTATGAATAATACAGGCTTTCAGCTCTCTGATTAACTTCATTCGCCACATTCTGTACCCTGGGAGGCTACAAACACCAAACGCTGTTCAAAAGGAAAAGCGAAAGCCTATGTGTGTAAATGTACACACAAGGCTCTAGCGACAACAAATACAACAGAAAATGACTAAAAACCAACAAGCTGCTTCCAGTAACAAGGAGGAGCATCATTCTGCCACAAACCTGGGCAGAGAGCTAGCTTTCTCAACCGCCTTTGTCAAAATATCATCTTTCCAAGGCACTGGAATTGCTATTACTCCATGCCCCATTCCCATTAGTATAAACGCTCACACAGAATAAACTGCAACCCACAGTTTCTACAATTTACATTTCAATTCCAATGACCCACGACAAAAACAACTACACAAAAGAGCCAATGCCAGCAACTCCCCAAAAGACCCGATTAATTCTGCCACAGTAATGAGTATGTTAAAAATGGATACTTGGCTTTAACTTTCAGACAAAAGGAGGGGGAGTTCTAAAGGATCCCAACTTTGAAAAACACACACATGAAGTGACCCATATTTGATTCCGCGCTCAGCAAATACACAGATGAACCAATCCATAGTTGCTTCCGCGCCCAGCTTGCCACTTGCAGTTGTTAAACTCCTCTCCTGAGCACCGTTTTTGTTAACAGGTTTAGATGTCACAAACGACCGATCAGAGGGACAAGAACCATTAGCTTGCAGCAGGGAGATACTAACTGGAGTTTTACAGGAGTTTCTCAAAGTTGATTGCTTCTATTATTAAATGATTCCCATAAATATGGCAAGGGTACTGTAAGACAGTGCTACTAAACCCCAAAACTATCCTGTGGGTATTGCCGTGTAACTTCCAGCCGTGCTGTCCCGGAGAAATAAAGGCAAGGGATCGCAGATCTATTGGGATTGCTCTTCACCTTCCCCTGGGCCCACCAGACACCTGACTTGTAAAGACTCCTCCTCCATTTCAATGAACCCAACCATGACGCGTTAACAGGAGACACGCAAACCAGCACATTCAGAGTAACTGGATTCCAGTATAAAATGCCCAATTCTGTGTGTCCCCTGTATTTAACAAGATTTCTCAGCCAGGAGTCAGCTAATTATTTCTCAGGACCCTGTTTGGCAGGAAAGAACATGCACTGGTTTTTTGTTCGTAAGTCTTTACACACAGTAAGATAACATTTTGTTTAACACGGTACCAAAACACCTATCTAATTTTAAACAATTTTGACACACGTCAGTGAGATTATACAAGATTTGACTCCGAGACAAGTGACATACACACACACGAGCCATAGACTTCTGCTAGACTTGTAGTCAGCTTCCACATTTGGAAGTAGTCAGCTTCCACATTTGCCTTCAAGCCTAGTTTAA
Source organism: Stercorarius parasiticus (assembly GCA_013396915.1). Taxonomy (NCBI): domain Eukaryota; kingdom Metazoa; phylum Chordata; class Aves; order Charadriiformes; family Stercorariidae; genus Stercorarius; species Stercorarius parasiticus. The sequence continues at coordinate 10,431 of VWZL01001092.1, read as the reverse complement.
AGCTCACTTTAAACTTGTAATAGGACTTTATTATTTAAAAAACAGGTTCCAGAGCCAGGGCATTCATATTCTGTAACTTACATGACATTCTCTCAAAAAATAATCCATAAGCATCAAGTAAACCGGTACGTTTAAGAATAAACGAGAGATTTAACTACCTCATTAGTGTTCCAGCGGTGCCTCTCTTTTGGTAAACTTGAACATTTTGGTAGACATTCAAGCAGCTTCTTCGGTAAAAAGATTTTTACATGACTGCCATTGCTGTTCCCATGATCATCTAGAAAGAAGAGAGAGACACGATGTACACACCGGGGAACAGGCGGTTTCCACGAGGAGACCCCAGCTACGACAGGGCTTGGAAACCCACCAGTTCCCTTGTCAAAGAGCAGGTAATTTCTCATTGCAAAGAAGAACACGGCTTTCTGTTGAAATGGCACCTTTATTTCAGACGTATAAATACAGTTTAATTCCTTGTGGTTGCAAAGTTTGAGAAGAGCTTTGACGGATTTGTGCACGAGGAGCCCGTGTGGGTGCTTACCTGTGCCTATTTTAGCTTATTATTTCCCTCAGTGACAAATTTTACAAGCAATAGCGACAAAACGTTATGGAAGCTGCGCCCACAGCGGTATGACCTGCCAGCAAAGTCGTAAATGAAGTTCACACTCAACAGGATTTGCAAGTAAATAGACACAGAACCCCAGTACCTGCTATAATTTTGTCAAGCTGCAGCAGAAATGCAACTCCAGGTCTATTAGTTCATTTAAAACTAAAATGCGCTGTACCGATTAAAAACAGGTTACTTTTCTTTCCACGGACAGCTCAGAAAGTGAATGTAGTTCCTCAACACGAGTGAGGCAGAGGGATGGAAACCTTCCTACCCCACCTTCCCCGGGGGTCTCAAAAGCAGAAATACTGAAGAATACAAAATTACTCTTTTTTGTTGCTAAAAATGTAGAAGGTGCATCAACTCCCCTTAAAAAACAAAAGAGAGACCCAAAAAACCCTCAAGTCCAACAACAGCCTGCAGAAGTCCCAGAAGCATTAAGCTGGTTACATCTCTACCACCACCTAAAGAACCACAGCATCCACAAACCACCTGTTTATGAACCAGATCAGTCCCCGCAGAAAAGGGAAGCGGAGCAGCAGGATCAGAGATCCCAGCTACGGCACAGGAGTTCTGCAAGTTCTCCTTCCAAAAGCCCCTTCTCTGCCGCCTTCCACTGTTCTCACGCTTCGCATGACAGATACTGGGCGGCGGTATAGGAGAAGTACACTTACTCGTTGGCATTTTACCCTACAAGATTAATTTATAGTCATTTCCCACTTGGAAGTGTACAGAAAAAGGATATTAACTTTTTTCCTTTTACACATCTAATCATTTTATGTTATTAAACAGATGCCAGCATCATGATAAAACTCCTCAGCGATTACAGAGGATACAGAAATTTCCCGTGACCTGCAGCAAAGCAGAGAGAACCGTCCCGCAATCATTGGAGAAGGTGGGTGAAGAGCACAAACCAGCAGCCAGACATCCCTAGTATTTTTAAAGCTTGATTATACTCTTGGATGTGTCAAGTTCAACAATATACATGCTGTTAAATCAACTACTCGTGCAAGCACAGCAGATGAGTTTACAAGATAAGCAGCGATGTGTATGATAATCGTGAGCTGCTCTATAATTTATGAGTCCTGTGCGCTCCCTGAGTTATTGGGAACTTTGCTGTACGGCTGCCTTGGACTAAATCAACAGGGCTGCCAGCTTCCTACCTCTTCCCGGGCGAGTGAGTGCTCGGGCAGCATCGATCTCTGCTGAACAGATAAAGAAATCAGGAAGAAGGCTCTCTCAATTAGTATTTTGCATGCCATTCCAGGATTTCTCCCTTGCCATAGAGTGTCTCAGACCGTTGCTCTACAGGGCTTTTTGCAACATCCTTTTCCCAGTCAATATTCTGCACGTGTGACCGTCACCTTTGTTATTCGCCCCCACCTCCGGCCACTCAAAGCTTCCCAAACAAGCATGTCGTGACACTGGGGGTTATCCACAAGGACACCAACCCGACAGGGGCAGGGCAGGGCCCCGCCGCGCCAGCAACCCCCAAACACCCCCACTGGCACTTTCAGATCTGCCACCCGATTTAGCTGGTACCTCCTTAACATTCCCTACATTTAATTTTATACTGTTTTCATTTCTCATTCAAAATATTGCATTGCACTACATTCAATTCATTAAGGCGGCAAAGTATTTTACAGCACACATTATTGCTTTTATCAGCCAAACTACATCCCCAGTTACATCTCATCAGCTGATTTTCCATGGGCACATTTTAATTGACATTAATTGTATTACTTCCCCTTACCTCCGTATCAGTCAAGTCCTCTATCATTCATTCCATTATTTTGCGGGGCTGGCAGACCTCTAATTATTCAGCTCGTTTTATTAACTTTCTTCCACTGTCATCAATTATCAGTATTATTAATCCAAAAAGTGCCAATGGATAATAGATGTCTTAAAAATGTTTTGGTAGAAGTTCTCAGAACTTGCTGACTCTAAACCTTCCAACTCCTGTTGTTAGCATCTCATACCTTTGTGTTATTGTATCCACAGAAGGTCATTTTCATCATCCTGTAATGTGACTACATCTCGCGTAATGCTTCCCTTCTCTGCCTTTAGCAATGACATTTCTTCATTCCAAAAAATCCCCAACATGGAAAACAACAACTGCCACCTGCCTCAATCTTTTTGTTAAAGAATCCTCTACCTGCAGGGTCAGAATGACACACAATAATCACGTTATGCGAAGCGAATCCTGAATTCAGTGACCTCTAAAACAGTTTGACCTTGGGAAAGGACGAAGTTGGCCAACCAGCTCTGAGGATTAAGAAGAAAGCGCCTGTCCCCAAACGATGCACACACGCTTGCTTTAGAACTTGCTTCTTCGCCTGCGGGAATCATTCACGACATATTCCCCAACGGAGGGAAGCCAATGTGGATGAGGAGGAAGCTGGGCACAGAGAGGAGGAGGAGGAAGAGGAGGACTGCTGGCAGGAGGAAGGGTGCTGGCAAATCTCAGTCACCTGGGACTTCCTCCGGGATCAGCCTCCTTCAGAACGCCCTTGCCACCACCCGGGACCTGCCACCCCACCTACAGGCTGGTGACCCACCGCTCACATCCCTCCGAATCGGCGTTGCTCTGCTGCTCACATTCCTCACCAACAATCACAATCTTTCCAACTCAAACACCTAAAGCTTTAGGGAGGTGGAGCAAATGCTTTGGTTTGAATCAAATCCCTCATTTCTAGTCAGCCCACCGTAGCCACTCACTAGAGTGTCTCCTGCTGAAGTCAGAGGAGTAAGAACCAACTGCTCAGCACCCGCACCCAACTTACAGAGCAACCAGCATGTTCCAGAGGGAATATTTTACATTTATTTAGAACTAAAATTTCCTCTGTAGTTAAAAAAAGGAGTTGCAATTTCACAATGCTTATTTGATTTCACTGTGCTAATCCAGGCCAGATCTGTACTTGAACTTTCTTGCCCGTATTATTTTTGCTATGGGTGTGACTTATGACATTGTGATCTGCAAACCCATCCAGTGTCAATAAAAAGTGCTTTTGCAAGCAAAGCTGCACTTGCACAAGGAGGATTTGCCAGTAAAGCTCTATCGACATGGGGTTTTTTTTAGTGCAAAGCTGGCCACAGCTCAAAAACGCTTCCCAAGGCATGCACAGCCAATTCTGAAACTACAATAAGGAAGCTACAGCAGCCTACAATGCATCTTGTTATATTTCAGTACAAAAATTCAAAATTTAGGTTCCATTGGCAATCTTCAAGCTTACTTACTAGAAAACCAGAAACTCATGTAAAATTAAGAAAGTACAACTATTATAAAGTTCATGGAAAGTTCCATATTAATTATACCACATAAACCCTTCGTAATTTTATGGGTTTCTTCATGCTCCTTGCACTTTATCCTCCCAAGGGATGCAACATGGGCCATAAAACTTTAAAGCACACAACAGCAAATCACACAGTGAGTCTGCGCTCTACCCCCGCTCTCCAAACAACCCCCCTCCTCTCCTTTTTTCTTCTTTCTTTAACTGGTTCTTAAATCTTCTGTGATCCAGGAGGTGAATTTAGATCTGTAGACCATTTAACTACCACACTTTATCAATATAACGTATAATTGGAGAATACAGAAATGGCTGAATGGGTGTTGATCAACTGCTGATTTGCAGACAGTTCTATACAGGAAATAAATATAAAGAATAAGCCTATAAAATCACAAACACAAGTTTTATAAACCCATTATTATGAAGTAATAACTTAGGGTTGGCCATCTTCTTAACTACCTCACCAGAGACGTAAAAGGTGTTTAAATGCTACAAATAGGTGCTTTCGTATAAAACAAACAGCTAAAATCACAACGTAATTATTAGCTACTTAAATAGGACTGGAGGGCATCACGTTAACCACGATGGCACTGACCACACTGCGGCGCGAGCAGTGGAACCGAGGACCCACAGTTCAGACACAGCACCCACCGCACACACAAACCCGGGCTACCCAAAGTCACACGGCCCTTGGCGTAACCCACGTGCCAGTCCCCCTCACAGGGGAAATAATGACCCCGTGCCTTATTTGAGAGAGCTCAGTAGTGAGTACGCCAATACCCAAAGCAACAGCAGCAACTCCACCGTCCTTCCTTCGGAGTTGTGGTTCTCAACCCATTTGGCTTTTCTGAAACTCTTCCCCTTTGCAAAAAAAGCTACTGTCCCAATAACTCACTTTTCTAAAGATGACACACAAAGACTTAGACAAAAATGAAAGTCAAGATATCTAGATTTAGTCAAAAGAAAATTTTTTTTTTTTTTTTACATATTTGTATTTCCCACATATTGATTTGGCTCTGCCGGGTCCTGGGCTGTGGGTGGGGGTATGAAGTCCCCTCGATGTCCTACATTCTTCCACTTGCTGACCTCTGGACACAGACAAAACCGATAAATTCAATTTGGCAGAATTAAATGCAAAGAATTATCCCTGATCCAAGTATCTGAAGGACTGGCATGCTATTTCTCATAGTTAAACTTTGTTCCTGGCATTTTCAATCAGTAAACAAGTAGCAATATAAGCAAAACCAACAGCTTTTGCTCTGTTTTCTAGAAATATTTGGACGATTACAGTTGTAAATCTCTTGGCAACAAAAGCAGATTTCTCATTATCAGTAGAGGGTGGCTGAGATAAGATAACCAGGTCCAGCTCTTGGCGCTGCCGTCCCAGCACCCAGCTCAGCTGCTGGCTGAGCAAAGGCGTCCCCATCCTGCGCCAGGAAGGACGCGGGCAGCCCCAGGAGCCACCCAGGGGCCGAGGGGGGACGCAGGGAAAGGGTAAACGTTGGAGCAAAGGCAAAAAACATGATATCGGAGCAAGAGGAGATGAGACAAACCAGCACACGCAGAGCTGCTGCCTGCAGGGAAACAGGAGGAGCGAGGAAAACCAGAAAGGATGGGGAAGTCCTAGGAATGGTAGTAGCACCAAGGATGATCAACGAAGTAACTTTCCTCTAGTCATTTACTGAGTCTAGCCTAGTTGCTTGGAATATTTCTGATAAACACTTTGTTGCTACGACAAGCTCTACAAACCATTCTAAAACTGTAAGAAATACAAATATAGCTACAACTCCGGTGCTGCGTATTATCCTCCCGGTTCTCAACCAACAACACTCTACTTGGAAGTTATTGTGTCCTTTTCACACAGCAGAAACTTTCTTGACATTCTATAACTGAATCCAATCTAAACAACACACTTATGTAAAACTGCAAATGGTGCGTTTAGGGGAAGAGTTGATAGCACAATTCTTCTTAATGAAAGCCCACGCACTGGTTGCAAAGGTCTGGTTTACACAATTAGCTACTTATTTCTTATGCTGTACATTTATCACTGTGCTCAGCACTTAGGAGTCTGCTTCCCCCAGCCAACAAAACGGGCTCCTCTATTTCCAAGGCTCCTTCCTCTCTCCCCCCTCCGCAGGCGGCTGAAAGCACCTGCTAACCACACAAGACAGCAGAATTCGGTCAAATTCAGAAGGTGCACAAAAGTAACTATTTTAAATGCAATCTTCAGGAGCGCTAAAACAGTGCAGTCACTTCAACTTTCTCCTGCAGCTCCTAAGTGTGCTCATGCGTGACTTTCACCGTCCTGCTTTTAAGTATGACGAGTGCAACAGAATGATTAGACCATTGCTCACGGTCACCAACAATGCATTTGTTTTAGACCTGTCATCAATTCCCTCGTTCCTTGGTTTTCGCTAAAAATACATCATCAAATTCAACTGCAATGAAACTAAGGAGAAATGCACATTATTAGCCAAGCCTAGCAAAAATAAACCACCCATTTATACAGTTTTCAATACTACAAAAGTTCTCAACGCTACAACAAATTTTCCAGGAGTCACGAAGTGTTGGCTAAGGTTAGTGAAATTGCTTACTCTGAGCCTACACTCTGGCAGCCACCAGCCACCGAGATTTTTACCTTTTTTTTTTAAACTATGAACAGTTCGAGTTTGGAAACCTACCTGGAGAGCTGGTAGGAAAATACCCCAAAACCCCTTAAACCGAAGAGCAGGGCAAGAACCCCACAACCCCTCGAAGAGACAAGAGCAGAAGGACACTGAGCTCTCCGTTCCCAGTGATAACGGGAGTTTGCTCTTGCTCATCCAGTGCAGTCACTGCTCCTCGGTATGGAGCCGCACCGACAGCATCGCCCCAGGAAGAGAGTGCTGCACCCCGAAACACTGGGGTCAAGACAAAAGCCAGCACCCGCAGGCATACTCGTCCTTCAAAACCCACCGGGTTTAAAACAGGGTGAACACAACACAGGGCTGAAGGGGAGCAGGAAGCGGCGGGAGGTGAAAACAGGACACGAAGTGAAGGGAAAAAACTAAAAAGGAAAACCTCAGCAAGGTGTGGAAGAGGAAGCCAGGAAGCACTGAAGATGCAAGAAGCTGCTGGAAGCACTGCATTTTAATTAACCGGCACTGTATTCCACAACACACTCCACCAGCCTCATTTCGCTCCATGGAAAGGTTTGGGTTTGTTTTTTTTTCTTTCCCCTGCAGATATATTTGGTTTATTGAAGCAGAGACAGAAGGGACACTAAAAAAGGAAGGTCACATTCCAGCTCCTGCTTTCTGAAGGCTGCCTGGACAGAGAGGTAGGGCAGCCATTGCCCCTTCCGCCGATGACATACACCTTTCTAAGCAGGGCTTTAAAAAACTGCACGTTTGAGAAGAACCATTTAAAAACATTAGTAAAGTTAGCAACAAGTCTTGAAAGATTAAATTTTAAAAACATTTCTTTTAACCTTACTCGTACATAATCTTTCCACTGTTTCCCGACACATGAAATGAAACCTGAGTTACAACATCTGTAGGAAACCCTCCCACAGAAGTAGCTTTAAAAACCCACACAAGTAAACCAAAACCCTTTGAACCAAAGTGTTTGGGAAAACCATTAACAAGAGATGGGGAACTGGATTAAAAAACCCGAGCTTTGAACAAGCCCCATGCCTTACATCAAGAGCCTTGTGCGTGAAACAGTTAGAATACCAAAAGGGCTCCAAAAAAATGACCTCTCACACACGTGCAGTCTGGACAAAAGCAAATCAGGTCCACTCTCTGAAACCATCCTGCTGGCTCACAGCCCTCTGAGTGGGTCCAGAAACGTCAGTAAAAGCAGTTTGCTTCTGTCTCTCACAACAGAAATTTTGGTAAAATCCCAACTGCTGAAATTCAGCAAAAATTCCAGGTGTCAAACCCTGCCTCTCCACCGTCACAGTCCAACTGTGCCAAGACGGACAGCAGTACTGAGCGCGCAGCACAAAATCCAATCCATCACGCTCACGATAAGCTCAGGTTTGTTTAAGTAATAAAATGTTATGCAACACTTCCGCAGAGGGAAGTAAATATTTGCTGTTTAACAACCAAATGAAGAATGTTTTGTTTTTAAAAGGTATGTTACCCAAACAGCCTCTCCTATTCAGTAACATCTGAAGCTCTCACTTCCTTCCCGGTCAGTATCAACAATAAACCCAGAAGAGCTGCCAGAATCCCCCCTGCCGTCCCCGGCTCACCTGGGCATTATGGGGAGAAGTTCCACCTCCCCTTTCCCACCCCTTGGCCCCACCTGCATTCACGGGCGTAACATTTGACAACCGCCTCTGACCGACCTTAGCGGGGAACACAAATGAAGTGCCCACCTCCTGCGCCAGTTGCGCCATTTAAATACACGGACACTACTCTAAAGCCATCGGTTTCAGACACCTGTCCATGAGAATACGCAGAAACACAAATAAAGGTTCTCTATGCTCATTCTCTTTTGAACTTTTTAAAAACTTTTTTTAATTTAACGACGAGCCCCCACCCCGATCAAGTTCGCAGCCGGTCACAGCTGCCAAGGTGGCACCTCCAAGGGGCAGTGCTGCCATTCCACTCCAGACACACAAAACGGGTCAGAAACTACAAGAGCCACAAACCCTGTGCCGCAGGGATGGTCAGAGCTGTTCGGCCATCGAGCCCAGCTTCATCCTGCCTAAGGAAACCAGAAAAGAGAGAACTCACCCAGGTTCTCCAGGACGTGGAAGCCTCTCCTGCAGGTGGCGAACAGAGACACCAGCCGCATTTCAACCCCCACCTACCACCAAGGCTGCTCCGCTGCCAGCCGGGCACCAGCAGCCCCCACCGATGCCTGACGGGGCAGCTCCGAGCCCAGGCGGGTCTGCCGAGCTGCTCGTGGATGTCCACGGGGCTCAATTCTCCTGTGCCACACCAGATGGATGGTGCAGATTGCTCGCCAATAAAGCAGTGCTTTTCCATGCAACTAACTGCTAGCTGCCATTTAACTTTGGTTTTTAAATATTAAAGTAACAAAAACCTAAAGCTACTTGCATTCTCTCCTCCAGCATCTGTACTACTGGTGAAACACTTGTCTTGAATCACGCTTTAAAACGATTCCCATTTAAGTTTCTGACAGGCGGAGTTTAAGTTTAAGGAATGAATGGTTTATATCTTGCCTCCCTGAAAATATACCACAGAACTAGGTCAGCACGGGGAGCTGCTCCGCAATTACTACGAGAACAACCCAGGTGCCGGTGCCAAGCAGAGGATGCCCGGCTCCCACCACAGCCGTGCCACCGGTGCCATGCACGCTGTGGAGCAGGGACCAGCCGGTGACACGTTTCGGCACTGGGCACAGAAGCTGATGCTCCAGCTATGTTACAACAGGAAACGCTGCTGCCGAGCCATCGTCTCAGCAAGAACACACCTCAACGGCCCACAAAAACCAGCTTCCAATACTAAACATGACAAAAGTTGCATTAGATAACAAGCGGAAAGGCCAAATTACCTTCCAAGTCAAGGAGCACTGACCTGCACGGCCCCGCAAAGCCATGGCCTCAGCGCAACGAGCATACTGAAACCTGTGCTTTACATAGAAAAGATGTCATTGTGCCTTAGCACAGGAAGCCCCAAAACAGAATGAAGCCCAAGTGCGTCTGGTGACAGCACTTTCATCCACTAAAGAACCAAAACTTCACAGTTTGAGCTGCAACTCCAGATAGACGCTAATTCTCTTCTCGCTTACACCCCTGTTCACCGGTTGGCATTTTAGTACTCCAGTGGAATTAATCATTTACTTCAACGTAAATGAGAGAAGAATGAAGCCCAGCGTTTTCCAGAGCACAGGGAAGATGGAACTAATGAATTTGGAAGCATCAAAGAGATTAATAAAAGATGAAGCTGACAACACTCATAATCACCACTACTACTTAAAATATACATTTTTGCAGAGCACTCAGTGTTCATGATGCTGGACAAGGTGCAGGCAAACAGCAAACCAAAGGTGGCCATGCCTACATAGGTTCTACAGCTGCTAAATTAAAAGAAACAAAAACAAAACAAAACAAAGACAGTCCCAAAGCACTTTGAGCAGAAATCCAGACGAAGAGGTGGGAAAACAACCCCGGGATCCTGACAAGGGGTTTCCCAGTAAAGAGCGCAAGCGAGGAAGAGGGAGGAAATGCGTTTGCTATAGCAAATAAAGAAAAAAAAGCGATTTAGCCCAATTAAATACAGATATTTGAGGTGCCCGACTACACCCAGAGCGATTCCTGAGGCATCAGTGAAACATACCCGGTTTCAGTTACGCAAGGGGTTAGTGCAGGATACCAACCATCCCCCCTCCCCTCCCGCCCCAGGAAAATGGAGGCCCTGACACCGGTACCGGCCGCACCAGCCNCCCGGCTCCGCGCTCCCGCCGGCGGGGGGGGCGGCGGGCGGAGCAGCGCTTCCCCCTTGCGGACACGCCGCGTCCGGCTCCCCACCGCGCCGGGAACTTCGGGCCGGAGTTGGGCGCCCCGGTCCCCCCCTTCCCGCGGCC
>VWZL01001091.1:0-42082 GCA_013396915.1 Stercorarius parasiticus | reverse complement strand
CTACTAAACTCCCAGTAATACAATAGTGGGGATCACCGAATTATCCACCTTTGGTAATGGTTAGNCAGGGCAGAAGCTGCTCGCTCGCCATCCACGAGACCAGCCAGGGCAGGAGATGCACTCTGCAGGTGGTCGTCTTCCTCTGCAGCACCCTCTGTGCCCAGACCACCCAAATTGGATGGTGAACCATTGATGACCTAGGCGGGTGATATGGCTAACCTAATATATGGAAGAGGAGCAGATGTGTCTGGAAGAGATTCAAGGGGAAGGTTTAGAATAGACATACTAGAAAATAGGAGTTAAGCAGAAAGGAGAACTACGACTACTAAACTCCCAGTAATACAATAGTGGGGATCACCGAATTATCCACCTTTGGTAATGGTTAGCGAGATTAAAGATCTTAGACAAACGTTTGAAATTGAAACAGGGTACTGTGAGACGAATGCTTTGGTAGAATGGGGAAAATACACCGTTAATAGTTTGAACCAAAGCAATTGCTCTGCTTGCGCCTCAGGAAGGCCTACAGCACGCATCATCCCTTTTCCCTTAGGGTGGATGAAAGATTCTGTAGGGATGTGGTGTACGATAGCATTATACGAAGAAAAGACTGCCTGGGGAAATGAGACTTGTCATTCACTTTCTTTACTGTTTCCTGCCTTGGAGTCTAGACATGTTAAAATGCACCAGTATTTTCCACAGCAATTGGTAACCATCCAGCGTGCCTCTCACAGCGGGGTGTGAATGCTACCAAACCTGTGGGGGAATTTACCCTATGCACTGAAATTCTGAATGCGACCAAGGATGTAAGAGGAAACTACTCAGTGTTATAAGTACCTCAGGCAGATCTCTGGTGGTGTTGTGGAGGGAGGACCTTGTGGTCTGTGTTGCCAGCTAACTGGAAAGGTACATGTGGAATAGTACAATTGGCAATACCATTCACCCTAGCATTTGAAAAAGGAACAGGATCCCTGAGCTAAGGCAACAGAGTAAAAAGAAGTTTAGGGATATCCTTTGATGAACAGATACATATAGATCCCATTGGAGTCCCTAGAGGAGTCTCAGATGAATACAAAGCAAGGAATCAGGAGCAGGATTCGAATCTGTCTTTTTCTGGTGGGTAGCTATAAACAAAAATGTAGATTGGATAAATTATATTTACTATAACCAACAGAGGTTTATTAATTATACCAGAGATGCATTAAAAGGAATAGCGGAACAATTGGATGCAACCAGCTGAATGGCATGGTAGAATAGGATCACGCTGGACATGATCTTAGCGGAGAAGGGAGGTGTGCGTGTAGCGTTAGGAAATCAGTGCTGTATCTTTATCCCAAACAATACAGCTCCAGATGGTACTATAACTAAAGCCCTTCAAGGGCTCGCCACTCCAGCTGAGGAGTTAGGTGAGAACTCCGGAATAGACACCTCACTGACAGGTCGGCTGGATTCCTGATTTGGAAATTGGAAAGGTACGGTAGTATCAATATTGACTTCTCTTATAATAGTAGCAGGAGTCTTAGTGTCTGTAGGATGCTGTATCGTTCCCTGTGTGTGAGGATTAGTTCAACGATTAATTGAAACTGCCCTAACGAAACGAATGGAAGTAGACCCTCCCCCATACCCTGGGAAACGAACAAGAAAGAGGAAGACAAAAATGTGAATTGATGCTTGCAAACTTAGAAGCTTCTTATGGGACTATACCCTGATAAGTAAGTGCAAAAAGCAATAAACTTAGAAAATGAAAGGGGAGGGATTGTAAGAAAAATCTAAGTACTATTTTTGCAGAGGAACAACTTGGCCAGTCTCCTGCCCTGCTCGCTCCTATTGCAGTCTTCCCATTGTGGAGTTTAGTCTTCGTGGATGGTGAAGAGCTTTGCTGCTTCATTGAGATCATCATGCTCCTCCCCATCCTCGATGATCCGAAGGCAGGAAGGATGCATAAAAACCTGCACGAACTATAAACACTGTCTTGGGCATATTTTTGTTTCTACACTCTCTTTAGGAATGGGAAAAATGCCCTGGCTGCCAGTATTCTTAAACGCATGCTTGAATTTCCTGAATAAATACGCTGCAGCTCCTGTGGTGAGTATGGGGAGTCTTGCTTAAGTGAATGCTCCATGGAAAGCTACTAGATAAGGAGAAGTTGGCTGTGTGAGACTGNTGCAAGGTGCCCCTCTTCCTCTGGAGAACCAGCCAGGGCAGAAGCTGCTCGCTCGCCATCCACGAGACCAGCCAGGGCAGGAGATGCACTCTGCAGGTGGTCGTCTTCCTCTGCAGCACCCTCTGTGCCCAGACCACCCAAATTGGATGGTGAACCATTGATGACCTAGGCGGGGGATATGGCTAACCTAATATATGGAAGAGGAGCAGATGTGTCTGGAAGAGATTCAAGGGGAAGGTTTAGAATAGACATACTAGAAAATAGGAGTTAAGCAGAAAGGAGAACTACGACTACTAAACTCCCAGTAATACAATAGTGGGGATCACCGAATTATCCACCTTTGGTAATGGTTAGCGAGATTAAAGATCTTAGACAAACGTTTGAAATTGAAACAGGGTACTGTGAGACGAATGCTTTGGTAGAATGGGGAAAATACACCGTTAATAGTTTGAACCAAAGCAATTGCTCTGCTTGCGCCTCAGGAAGGCCTACAGCACGCATCATCCCTTTTCCCTTAGGGTGGATGAAAGATTCTGTAGGGATGTGGTGTACGATAGCATTATACGAAGAAAAGACTGCCTGGGGAAATGAGACTTGTCATTCACTTTCTTTACTGTTTCCTGCCTTGGAGTCTAGACATGTTAAAATGCACCAGTATTTTCCACAGCAATTGGTAACCATCCAGCGTGCCTCTCACAGCGGGGTGTGAATGCTACCAAACCTGTGGGGGAATTTACCCTATGCACTGAAATTCTGAATGCGACCAAGGATGTAAGAGGAAACTACTCAGTGTTATAAGTACCTCAGGCAGATCTCTGGTGGTGTTGTGGAGGGAGGACCTTGTGGTCTGTGTTGCCAGCTAACTGGAAAGGTACATGTGGAATAGTACAATTGGCAATACCATTCACCCTAGCATTTGAAAAAGGAACAGGATCCCTGAGCTAAGGCAACAGAGTAAAAAGAAGTTTAGGGATATCCTTTGATGAACAGATACATATAGATCCCATTGGAGTCCCTAGAGGAGTCTCAGATGAATACAAAGCAAGGAATCAGGAGCAGGATTCGAATCTGTCTTTTTCTGGTGGGTAGCTATAAACAAAAATGTAGATTGGATAAATTATATTTACTATAACCAACAGAGGTTTATTAATTATACCAGAGATGCATTAAAAGGAATAGCGGAACAATTGGATGCAACCAGCTGAATGGCATGGTAGAATAGGATCACGCTGGACATGATCTTAGCGGAGAAGGGAGGTGTGCGTGTAGCGTTAGGAAATCAGTGCTGTATCTTTATCCCAAACAATACAGCTCCAGATGGTACTATAACTAAAGCCCTTCAAGGGCTCGCCACTCCAGCTGAGGAGTTAGGTGAGAACTCCGGAATAGACACCTCACTGACAGGTCGGCTGGATTCCTGATTTGGAAATTGGAAAGGTACGGTAGTATCAATATTGACTTCTCTTATAATAGTAGCAGGAGTCTTAGTGTCTGTAGGATGCTGTATCGTTCCCTGTGTGTGAGGATTAGTTCAACGATTAATTGAAACTGCCCTAACGAAACGAATGGAAGTAGACCCTCCCCCATACCCTGGGAAACGAACAAGAAAGAGGAAGACAAAAATGTGAATTGATGCTTGCAAACTTAGAAGCTTCTTATGGGACTATACCCTGATAAGTAAGTGCAAAAAGCAATAAACTTAGAAAATGAAAGGGGAGGGATTGTAAGAAAAATCTAAGTACTATTTTTGCAGAGGAACAACTTGGCCAGTCTCCTGCCCTGCTCGCTCCTATTGCAGTCTTCCCATTGTGGAGTTTAGTCTTCGTGGATGGTGAAGAGCTTTGCTGCTTCATTGAGATCATCATGCTCCTCCCCATCCTCGATGATCCGAAGGCAGGAAGGATGCATAAAAACCTGCACGAACTATAAACACTGTCTTGGGCATATTTTTGTTTCTACACTCTCTTTAGGAATGGGAAAAATGCCCTGGCTGCCAGTATTCTTAAACGCATGCTTGAATTTCCTGAATAAATACGCTGCAGCTCCTGTGGTGAGTATGGGGAGTCTTGCTTAAGTGAATGCTCCATGGAAAGCTACTAGATAAGGAGAAGTTGGCTGTGTGAGACTGAGCAAGCAACTGACCATGGGATTTTCTGATATCCTAAACCCCAAAGCGTTTAGCAAACAACTAGGTCAGTGAAGCAAAACAGACCTGCGGATGTTTCACTAGTCTGTTCAATTTGTTGATATGTGTGACCTGTTCATGAAAAAAAAAAAAAGAATGTTTCCCACCACTGAACTGGTTCCTCTTGGGGCTGTGTTGTGATTTGGCTGTAGCTGGCTCGCAGAAATATAAGGGAGAATAAAAAAGAACTCAGTCCCTGTGTGGCTGCAAAAGGGTTAGCTGGCATGCCACGAGGAAAGAACGTCCTTTATGGCCTTCTGGATAGGCAACCAAGCAGAAGGGAGAAGGAAGAAGTATGTGGGTGGGATATTGGCTTTTCTTCCTCAAGGCACGTCCCAAGCTAAGATGGGAGGGAATCGAGGAAGGAGGGGACACTAGGCTGAGCTGTTCAGACAGATGCAGTAAGCGTTTGAGCAAGGTAGAGCAGGAGAGAAACAAACGTTATTGTGTGGCTTCCTTTGAGCTGGGGGACTTACACGCTTTCCCATAGTGCGTAGCTTGCTGTAGCCCTATCTAATCTCATCAGCCTTGATTTTCATTGATGCTAATTTGCTGTCCTGTGGAAAACAGTATGGTATCTCAAATGCCTTCTGTCAAGTGCCCGTGAAAAAGAAAAAAAAAGGTATCTTGTAGTCTTGATTGTGGTTTTCTTTATAGCCTTAGAGTTATTAACCTGGTCAGTGAACTGAAGTAGTCTCCTCCCAGTGGCAAATCCATTTCTTTTCACCCTGTTGTTGGTACCACAGAGTACGCGAGCATTCTTCTGCATGTAAATCAATTCTCATGCCAGTCAGCAACACCACCACATTTTGTTCCAATATTTTGCTGAGAGATAAGGGGGCTGCTTAAATTAGCTGGGAGAAGTGGAGCTTGCTATGACCGTACAAAATTTGGTTGAACTTTGCTTTGACTTCAGGTGGCCAGTGGCCAGATAGGCTATGCTGGTCAAATTTCTTCTTTCTCTTCAGTAGTGGTGTAAACACTTTAAATTATGAGCTTTTACATTCTTATCTATTAATCTAGGTTATTTGGTGCAAACCAGACATCTTACATTGAAAGGTGAATTACAGTAGTCACCCTGTGAAATTAAGAATTTCAAGGTGATGATGACCATCAGGTCCAGATAACTGACCGACGGTATTGTGGTTGTGGACGTAACACTCAGAACAGTCAAATTTCACTTCTGGAAGTATTAACTGGTCTGTGCTGTAAGTGGGAAGCAATGTTTTTCTTACCATTTAAACATCAGCAATTTGTCACGATATTTCAGCCTTCACCCAGTTAACCCTGGTCCTAACTGGGGACTACTGACTGCTCAGGTGCTGCTCCGGATGAGCTGGAAAGGCAAGACTCGGGGATGGCTGGGGTTAAGCCAGCTTGTCTCCTTTGGGAGGAGGAAGGGAGCTTGCTTTGGATCTACAAAATGATTTACTTACCTTGTTTTATAAAATAATACTCCACCTGCTGTCCTTACAAGGCAGAATAGTCAGTGTTTTACAGCACTGGGCTGTAGGAAGTGTTACTTACTGTTTCAAAATAGCTGATGCTTGATGGGGTACGGGTGGCAGAAGCAGAAGTGTAGCTTTCTCAAAGACTATTTTGGGAAGCCGACCCGTGCTCTAGAGAGCTCATTTTGTTAGAATCCTGATCTCAGCTTAATTTTACAAACAGTATGTGTTTTTACTCTGAAATGCCTCCAGTGTGCAGTTTTGTTTATTTTGCGTGTGTTTGCAAGGCATACATTTGGACACAAATCTGACATCTAGTATGTAAAACTGGCAAAAGAAATAGGAACTGTATTCAGATCAACAGTTAGAAATAGAATGCAAGATGTTGTTAATGACACTTGAGCAACACAAACAAAAAACCTATAAAAAAATGAGGTAACGCATACTGTGTGATGGCAAGCGAATGCAGTGTTTAAGCTCACTTAGCTTAAGTGAATTAAGCAGGAAATACTAATGAAAAGTATCCAGAGAAGAAATAGTCCTGCCTGGGAAGGTTTATAATGTATTTTTCCTTCAAGATGACTTTTTACAGTGTGTTCACATCTTGTAAACTTCTACTTTAGGTGGGGAGAAGACAATAAGAAATGGTGTGACAGTGCTCAAATGTTGATGAAATTATCAGACCAGAGGAATGTTGCTGCCTCTTCCTTTCCTTTCATTCTGCTGGTACCCCAGGTGTCTAATGCTGAAAAATAAAAATACTTCAGTCATTTTTCCCACAGGAGATGGATTATATTAGTGTGATTTTTAGCCTCCTCTTAATAAACTAAGGCAAGTCAGGGATGGTGTAAAGGCTTCTTAAAACTCATTAGATGGATGAGGAGAGAAGGATCCTCTGTAGAGCTGAGGCAGAAGTTTCTCGCCTATTTCGGTCTCATCACTTTTCAGCCAGTCTTGCTTACCAGAGCACTCGCACCACCATTGGGCCTGGTACGTTAATTGACACTGAAACTAATGAAGAGGAAGGCTGTGGAAGTTGTGCGAGATAAAATATGCACTGCAGTTTGTGGATTTTCCTGTAGTAACTGTGTGCCATCTGCGTGTTAATCTCACTCCCAAAGTTTCTAGAGTGTTAGGGCTGGAAAAAGTTTGCTTTTAATGGTGTTGATGTTAACGAAGAAGCTTGCTTGGCTCCAAAGGGATGTAATTGATCAGTAGAGACAGCATCAGGAACTTCATTTATTGCATCCTGTGGTTAGAAACTGACTGAATTTACCCTAAAATAGAAGACTAATGTAAGTTGTTGGCTGCATTGGCTGTTATGGGGTTTTTGAGGGTGTACTTAAACAACGAAGGCTTCCCTCTTGCACTAATGGTGCAATTTACCCCTTGCCTAATCCTTTCCCACTCTCCATTTCCTCCATCAGAGCAGTGTATGTCTCTCCATACTGCCTTCCTGTGCCGCGAGCCCAAAGCTATGACTCGGGAGACTGATAGCTGATGTGGGCTCTGTTTTGCAGCCAGGCAGCTGCTGGTGTTTGCTTGTCTGGTTAACAGCAGGTGGGGAATTGTTAGGCTAGGCTGCAGCTTGCATTCATGGCATAACCACTGGTACTTACGTGCCTCTTGATATTTTTTTTTAATTTTATTTTTTTAAATCGGACTTGAGTGCCCTGCCATCTGTATTGCAATTTTGTTCACAACAGTTCTGTGGCGTAGGGGAATATGAAGGATGCCCTGAAGCACCCCATATGTGCAAAGGGACTTTGACGCAAAACCGCTGTGTGCTGTATGCTGAACTTTCAGGTATTCACTTCCAACGGTGGCATTCACAAGCTCTTTTGGGTGCCTGCATTCCTTGGGTGGCTAGGATTGGAGCTGAACAGCTACCACTTTTGGGTGAAGAAGGGTATAAAAACCTACCAATGTGAAAATCGGAGAGATGGGTGCAGTTATTTGCAGTAATGCTGTTTGTTCGGTTACGTACTGCTACCTTATGGTCCCCGATTCTTGTCTTCTGAGTATGGCTGAAATCTAAGCTGTGGGATGGGGCCCCGTGTATTCTGCAGGTGGACCCTCATCTCCAGAGTGAGGCACGTGGGTTTTCCCCTAGTGTAAGTAAAGAGCAATGGTGCATGCCAGCCCATGCCTTGCAGGTAGAACTGTGTGCTGTAACTTCAAAAACTACAGCAAAGTTTATCAAGTCTGCTTTATGATCTCAGTTTAAGAAGGGAAAGGATGTCTTCAAAGGTTTTTTTTTTTCCTCTTTATCCTCTAGATGCATATCTTTGTATGAAAAGACTTCTGATAACAGCACTTAACCTAGCAAAGCAAGCTATTGCAAGAGCCAAGAGAAGGGGGGGCTGAATTAGAGAAACCTCTGCTAGGCACCAGTCTTTCAGAAAGTTGTTACACCTGTGCGTCTTGCCTTGAAGCGCACTGGAGCCAAGGTTACTTTCTGAAGAGCTGCTGTAACCCAACCGAGCTTTGTAGGTTAGTGCCCTGGGGAGAAATGTTCTGGCCTGTCTTCTGCCAGGAGTGAAATGACAGGTTCAAAATGAATCATCTTAGCACTACAGTTGATGAACATGAATACTGGCTGATGAAAAAATACTGCTTTTTGCATATGTGCTTTTTTCTTTCACCAGGTTAGGTTCATTCTCTGTAGAGATGTCAACAGTAAACTTTTTCTGATGGTAGGTAAAAATTTTCCATGCATTTTTATTTTTTTTTAGACAACTAATGTGTCTTAGATATCCCGCAGGAGCAAGAGTCTTAGGTCACTTGCATCTGCACACAATTGCATTTTTTACTTTTTGATTCTGCTTTGCATTGTGGACCATACCAACCAGGCAGCGTCCATGTTGGGCAGCCTCAATGGATTCTTCACCTATGTTGAACCCCTGCTGTCTGCGTGTACGGGGTCTTTGCAGAAGTGAGCTGAGACTTTATTCCTGGGTTTTCTCATCTGTAAGGAGAGGCTTATCCAAGTTTTTGCAGTGTCTGTTGAGAGCTGGCAATGATGCTGGTATAGGTCTGCTGATTTTTTGTGCTAGGAGTATGGCATAAGCTGACTGTCCCTTCCCCAGGACTGTTTTCTGTCTCCAATAAACTCTGCCCTGCTCTCTCGATGCAGTTCTTATTTTCAGTTACTGCAGCCCAGCGTGTCTAGAGTGGGATGAGACTGAGTACACCCCTCCACCGAGCTTGTTGATGGCTTGTCTCGGGGCCTGTTTCTGGAATGATTCACTTCAGAGCTGCACTTCAGCAATGCTGAAGTTTGTCACGACAAATGTGGGTTCCAGTAAATGAAGGGGCTGAGCAGTCAGTGTACGTGGTCCTGCCTCCCATTCATTATTAACACTCCCTCGAGCACTGTCAGGACAACTCATGTCATTTTGCTCTTTCTTTTATCACAGTAGAGGTTTCCTACCAAGACTGAAACGTATCTTCAGCATCACTTACGTTCCTGCAAGGATTATAGCTTCTTTAATAAAATGAAGGCAGGATGTTAGACTTATTCTCATTCCGCTATATATTACACTGTTATTGAAATGCTACAAGTATTTTTTCATAGCGTGAGCGTCCAGCAAGGCCGTACCGCACCCTCATAGCGCGCACCTGAAGGTGTCCCAGAGACAGGCTACATCTGACCGGTGAGTTACCTCAGCAAAGCAGACAATCTTTGAGCAGTGATGACCCAGAGAAACCTCTCCTGTAACGAGGCCGATCAGCCAGGCCATCCACAGGATCCTGACACGAGTTTTGGCTTGCTGATCACTATAGTCACTGTGAATCTCTTAGTATTGTTTTCTTTCTCTTGGATGTCGCCATTTAAAAAAATATTTATTTTTGAATGGATTATTGGTTGACGTTCAATAGAACACCCAGTGGCAGCTGGAAGGATAGAGTGGTGTTATTTTGCTTATGGGTCAATTAGTGAATCTCCTAGCTTACAATGAAGATACAATATTTTACAGCACCTACAACAAGAGATCTTTTGTCAGCTGGGCTCTCAGGCTCTTACAATTTACTTAATCATTCATGCACTGCTGAAGAGACACTTGCTGATGTTTCCTGTTAGTAATGAACATTTGGTTAGCAAAACTTCAGGACTTCCTTTGTGTCAGAATGTCTATTTAGAAACATGGCTGAAGTTTAGTGACACACCTTGGGGAAACGTGGAAATCCTGCAGCAGAAACCAGAGTGTGAATACTGAACGTGAGCTGGGTGGGGAACGGATGCTTTTATTTTTCTACAAGTATAATGATTTTACTTGTAGCTTGCACATAATTAACTATGCTGAGATTCAGAAAGTCCCTTTGTGTGTGTGTGCGCGTGTGGGGCCTCCATCCTGTCATTTCTGGTCTGGGGCCTTGCCTGGCTGCCTCAGAGGACGGGGTGGTGGTGGTGAATTCTGTGTGAATGTGTAAACAAAAGCCAAATGAACAAAAGTCCCGCTCTCAACTTGTTGCTTAGCCAGGGTGTAATTTCATACCGTAGAAATTACACTGTCATGGATTACATACAATTTGTCGGAAAGATTTTGTACACCACCAACAATTGATGTGAGAGATGGGACACGTAAATCACTGAAAGGGGTTTGGGGTGGGTTTTTTTTTTTTTTTTCTGTTTTTGTTTCTACATTAAAACACCAGGACTCAGAAGAGATATTAAACTATTTGTGTCAAATCCATCCTCAGTTGAAGATCAGAGTGATAAAAGCAAGTACATCTGTAGTGCAGCAAAAGTATTTCTTCATTAAAGTGCCACTGCGTGTCTTCCCCATTGATTTCTTGCCGACTTTTGTGTCTGCTCTGCACTGTCGGGTGGTTGTACTTCTGTGACAGTGGCAAAAGCAGCCGTCCCAGCTGCAGGAACTGAAAACACTATTGCTTTTTGTACATCAGGGCTCAAGATTAAAGTCGCTTCAGTGACAGCTTTACCTAGTTTAAATATTTACTGTTATTATACTTCTATTGTGCTACAGTAAGACATTGTGTCTGTCAAACACTAGGTGCACTTGCTGCCTGAAAGAATGACACAGCCTTAGAAAATTGTGGGGAGATTAAAAAAGAGGGGAAATAAAAAAAAAAAAAAAAGCAAACGTTGCCTGGGAGGGCTAGCCTGAAATTTGTCAATGTCTTCACTGGCTAAAGCTTGCTTCTGAAAATTCCCTACTAAGCAAATACTTCACTGATGAAAAAATAGGAGCCTGTTCTCTCCTACCCTTCCTGTTCAAGGATTACTAATGCTTTTTTTGCCTTTTAAATCTCACTGATGGTGCCAGGGCTTGAATTTGGCCTTTAAAATTCTAAAATCCTCATTGCTGTTGTTACCCTGTAACAGGGCAATAGTTTCTTCTGTGCTTCAATTTTTAGCAAATGGGAATTCCCTCGTTGTGCTCCCAACCGGAACTGGTGCTGAGCTTGGCCGCTGCCGAAACCTGTAACATTGTCGCTTCGGTACTTGGTATGCGCAGAGCCGACCTTGCACCGAGCAGCAAAAGCAGAGCACAAGAGTTGCTTTGTTCTGGGTAATCCTAAACTTCCCTCAGCTGGAAGTTGTGGAGTATCACACCATGCATTAGAGATGCAAATACTTGTACATACATAGGCAGAGCATGCTTTTTAAATTTTTTTTTTTATTTCCTGAGGTGAACTACACTCCTAAGTTTGTGTATTTGGCATTGTTGCTGTATTGTTACATGCTATCTTTTCCCTAGGAACCCCAGAGCATTTCTGTGATGTAACTTTCTGTGCTTTATTTTTGTAAATTTGCTGTTGTGTTAGTTTTTTACCATGATCTCAAATCTCCACATTTTCCAGGTGCCCTCTCACTGGTGCAGAGGAGCCTCTGCCTCGGCAGCACAGGGAGCCTCTGGATCCTGCCTGGGGCCCCTCGAGAAAGGGCCCTTTATGTCCTCTGCGACAGAAACAAGCAACAAACTTCTGAAAAGACACCAGGTACCGACACGAAGAAACTTTTCATGATTTGTATTCTCTTTTCAATTTATATGTTGGCTCCTCAGGAATGCTTGCCAGGGGATACACTGACAGCTAGGTTTATAAGAATATAAATGTTTTTTGGGGGGATGGAGGGGAACCTCTTAAAGGGAAAATAATAGCTTATACACATTTAGATTTCCAAGTAATTCCCCCCCCCCCCGCTTCATTTCCACATGGCCAGTGAGTCTTAAAGCATCCCAGCTCCTCTCCTGCAAAGCCTGACAGTTTCATGTCCCCCAGTTCATAGACACTGACTGTATTTCCAGTTCTGGGAGACATTATATATTTCAAGGTTTTTGCTGTGGTTCAAGTAGCTCAAGAGCAGCCTTTGTACGGAATACAAGGCTGTGTTGCCACACTCATACAGCAGTCACTGAATATTTATGACATCTGCATAGTTGTGGGAGTGTTTCTAACAGAAATGGTTTTTTTCCCCAAAGAACAGATAATTTCCTGAAAATGTTTAATCAGCCCATTTAAAATAGAAGTTTAATTAGCCTAAAGCTATATGTGGGATACAAACTTGCAAGATTCTGTCATTATTTTAAAATCCCAACATTGTTTTTTGGGCTTATTTTTATTTGTAATGATTCTTGGCACAATAATTTGTTGAAATTGGAAAAATAATATGACCCTCAAGACTCGTAAGTCTGTACATCACATCCACTCCCCTTTTCCAAATGTGGGTGTCACATTAACAGAAGTTAAGTAGCAATATTTATTTCTATTTAAGAGCATCTGATTATAAGTAGTTTTCAGTTTTTCCTAACTGAGCTTTAAGTGCAAGAATCTCTTAGTACATGCAAAGCAGAGGCTCAACGCTACTGAGAGCCTGAGGGGAGGTTTGCTATGAACAATTCAGGTTCCTAAAGATGTCTGTGAATAACGCACAACTAAGATGTTAGTAAAGATGCAGATCTCTGCGGAGGCAGTTCTGGCCAACAGCATGTTTACTGGCTTTTTAGGAAGGCTGTGCAAAGCTCAAATAACTAGGGTGGGGAAACTCTATTTAAGCTCCTACTTATCTGAAAGGTAAAATCCTCTCCTCTACCTCCTCTCTGCAGGTTGCATAAGATCTTTTATCCTGTTTTGTGTGTATAAAATAGGGCAAGTCATCTTGCATACTCCTGTAGTGTCGCATGCTCACTTACATTTTGGAGTATATGTATCACTGTGCAGATAGTTAGACGCATTAACCATATTTATTCCCTTACTCTTTGCTGTTTAAATGCAGTAGAGATTCTTTTGGTTTCGGTCTGGATATCACTTTAGGGAACTTGTTAAACAAAACACAATTTCCTTGTAAACCCAATTCTTGTAATCACTTTAATGAATTAGTAGATAATTAGTACTGATTTACATAGTTTGACTTTAGAAATTAGCTTTACTTTGAGTACAATTATTTAAACTAGTAACAGAGTACAATTATTATTCCTAGGAAAGACAAATTTATATACAAAGTTTACACAAAGATGTCTTAACAAAAAGTAAACCCTAAATTTTATGTATTATAACTTCACAATCTTCATAACTTTTCATTATCTTCTTCTCTTGTGCATAAAGCCTACTTTTAAACAACTAACAAGCATTATGGAAAATTTGAAATGAGTTTAAAAATGATTAACCAAAGCATGCAATATATCTTTTATATAAAACCTCAGCTGTCATCTTGAAAAAAAAAAAATTGGCGAAGAAAAAATTCAGTGCTGACTTTACAAGAAGTCTTATTAATTTGCTTTAGTGATACTGGATTTCTTCCAGAGTTGGCCCAGGTGAGAGATTCCCAGACACGGAAAGCGCAGCGCGGATCACGCAGCTGTCCCACAGCGGTCTGCGCCGCAGCCTGGGGCTGCCAGGGCGCAGCTTGGAGAGCCGTGGGATGCCCAGCAGAGGAAACTGATGCACAGCCCACTGAAGAATCGCGCTGTAAGAAATAATGACAAATGCCCGATACTCAATAGAGGGCCATGTTTGTTTAGAATCTAGATCAAGCAACTGTATTTGCTGAAATGAGTATGAGAGAATCAAACCCACAGTCTGCTCCTCCAGATCTACCAGCTGGATCTCAGTTCTGTTATTCTCCTCCCCCCTTGCATGAGGGAAGTGTGATGATCTATGGGGTCGGCATGAGCAACATAGCTAACTCTGCACTGCAGTCGGAGGCTCGGCTATTTGGAGAGTCAGAATATTAGAAATAGAAATGTAGTTTTTGAATGGTTTATCTGCAATTTTTTGCAATAATATCAAACACTCAAAAATTTCCCTGCAATTAGTCAGGGTTTGTTTTTTTTTTTTTACAAGAAAGGTCCAGTCCTCCTAAGATGTATACACAGTATTGTTGTGTACACCACTAAATGTATTTTATTACTTTTAGAAAAAATACTGGAGACTTGAAAAAAAATAAAGAAAAAAAAAAAAGGATGTCATTGTGTTGCATTTGTACTGAAAGCATAAATTTCAGACGTACAGTTAGTTTCTCAGAGGATTTTAGAATTTCACCTTAAATGCATGTTATGCAGTGCATGCAGGTAAATGAACATTCCCTTTCCACCGCTGTTCTTTTCCTGTGCATATGATCTCCTTGAAAGTGGTGTAGAAGAGAGAAGAAAATACCCCAGACCCAAACCACCAAGTTTTTTTAATCTTTCCATTCTACTACTTTAGAGGCTCGTGTGCTGCAGCTGTACAGAAACTCTGCTTTTCAAATAATAGTATATTTAGTCCTATGGTATTATAAGGCCTCTGAACCCATCTGAAGACAGAGAAGAGCAGCAGAGCTATGGAGAGGCCATGCTTTGCAGGAGAACCTCGGAGTTTGTTGTGGATAATTCACAAACAGAATTGATTGAATGTGCTGGATAAATCGTATTTTGCAAGTTCTCCCACATCTAATTCCCCTTCTCTCTCCCACAGAACAAATTTCTGAAAGTGACAGAGATCACCTATTCTGATCCCAGGGGTAATTCCTGCTCCCCCCTTGCATGAGTCATCTCACTTTAGCAATCTGCAATTTATAAGCATCTCTGCTATTACCAAGTTTTTCATCACAGTTTTCTCCAGCTTCAGAGTTTTTGATGTTCGAAGCTTTTTACCTATTTAGTGTAGGTGACTTCAGCTCCACTCAAGGCAACAGCTCTGTTAGGAAAGCCCATGTAGTAGTTGAGCTGCCTCTTGAAGGAGGAGTGATATTTTTTCATATTCACGTCACACCGTAAGACTCATTTTTGAGGTCTTGTGAGAACTTTGGAGGAGGGGGGCCTGAACAAGTGTTTTCGAAGATCAGCAGCAGCAGAGGAGGTACCTGTTGTTTTATGGTGTGGGCACTGTATTCCGGTGAGTGGGAGGGCAGGTGGCTCCAGAAATGAGACATGGAAACAGAGTTCTCGCAAGGAGCAACTGCCCTCTCCTTTACATGAGAGAAGGGTGGCAGAAGAGACCTCACTGAAGATCATCCATTTTCAGTGCCACAAAAATAACATTACAACAATACAAAATGTCATTCCCTCCACTTGGAAAAGTTGGAGAGGCAAATTGAATCAAAGTAACTTAGCTACCAAAGCCTTCAAAATTACATTTGTCATCAGGAATAAATTGTATCATTTTGTTAATGTGAAAAACTATTATTTAATGGAAAATTACAAATACTACTCAAATCTAAAATGGTAAACTTTAATTTTGAAACTTTTGGGTCCTAAGCTCATTTGACGGAAAGGAAATGGAAGAAGAAAATCTAACTCTGACTTTTGGAGCTGTTCAGCACAGACTGTTCTTCCAGAGATCAACAAACCGAAGAAATTCAGTGCCTAAGAAAACCAAGGGATTGGAAATTTGTTAAAAATCTCAAGGAAAAGATCTGCACATACATTAACAGAATGCAGACATCCTTGTTCTCGGCCTTAAACTTTTAATAATTATCCTTCCATGCATAAGAAAGGTTGCAGGACTCCTTCATTTTCAGAGGAATTAGCAAAATAAGAAATTTTCGAGGTGATTATTTCACTGTACCCCATTCTCAGAATGAATCCAGGATAATTCATGAAGTTACAACCTCAGATACTGATCTAAGTTCAGTTCCTGGTAAGTTAGCACAGATGTTGAAAACTGAACTGATTTTAAAAAAAAGAAAACAACACAAAAACCCACCACCAACCCCCTCAAAAATGCCGTAAGACAGATTTATTTACTTTTATCTCCTAGCCGCAAGCCTAATGATCAAGTTCCATTCAAAGGTGGACATACAGCTTTAAAACTACTATGAGATATACATGGAAGCACACAGGTAGCAAATAGTAACTAACCCCCCCAACTATTAAACATCTCATTAGATGCCCAAAACCAAGAAACTCACAATTACTAACACAAACATCAGAAAATTCTGTTGTTTGTGGAGACGGTATGATGAGGTGTAAGCTTTCCAGCACTTAAGTGACCATTGGTCTCTTGGTTAATCAGCATTTCTGGACGCATCCTTGCATCTACACCTTTCAACTTTATTTTGATGCTCAATGTGTTCGATACTGCATGTGTGATCTGTATGTATGTAGGACTACACTCTAATACAGCTTTTAGTTGCATAAGCTTAACTAGTTGCAACAACTAATGGGAACTCTCTTCAGCTGCACCCACAAGTCAGGTAAGTGTCTAACTGCTTGCAAATCTGCCCTGCAGTAACAAGAATAGGTTGACACCTGACAAAAAAAAAGTTCTAGTATAAACCAGAATGTATGATGATTAAGGTTTATCTTGTGAAATCAGACCTCCGAAATGCACTTCCATTGTTTTGTTACAGAAACGCACTCTGATGGGAAGGACTTCCACAAGCATTAGTTTCCATGACAAATAATGTCTGTGTGTGTGTTCGTATGCATGCTCTTACCTCTGTTAATAAGGCATCTGTTCCTTGTCCGCTGGGTTCCTACTTGGAGACTAAAAAGAAATAGATGCAATTAATAGTCATGTATAGCAATGACAAATTAGGCCAGTGCAGAATCTCTTTCAAAGGGGGATAAGGATGAGTCACTTTTTAGGTGTTTTACTTCAAACGTGAATACAGTGAATACAACACGTGTCCCTGGGAGCAGGGGAGCAAGAGACATCCACAAAAATAGGCAGGTGTTGTGTGGGAGAATGACATGAGGCGGATTTTGTACAAATCTTACTTCTAACAGCATGGCTGTGGCAATTAGGAGAGGCTGAGGGGCACAGGGATATTCAGTTGTCTTGGTGAACGCCTCAGTCAACAGTTTGACTGTGGCCTTGTCTCATGAAGACCTGATTTGGTGACAAATGGGCAGGAAACTGATTTTTGTTATTTTCACTATTTTAAATTTGAGCATGATGTGAAGCTACAAAATACTTAAGAAACTGGAAATAAGCGAGGCTAAAAACGTAGCTTCACAAGTCCATTGGACACCATTGTAAACTACCAACAACCTATTGGAAACTACAATTGTAAATTGTACACCATTGTAAACTAGTACAACTACCAAGTAGCTTCAAGACTAGAGGTTCTGATTGAAATGCATACTGTTGAAGTCATGAAGAAAAAAAATAATCTTTTCTGTGACTTCCTCACTCTCCACACATAAGCTTGTACGTGCTTCAGGATCCCAAGTTATTTCAACTTTGCTAACTGTCCTGGGTTGAGTAAAGAAGTTTGAGTTCCCATGGATCCAAATGTCAAAATTAGGGTCTATCTCTGTTCATCTTCCTATTGACCTATCAGAGACAACGGACATTGTGGCAATGGACATGTGCTCCAAATTAAGTGCTGTTTTTATAGTTTTCAGGGAACTCTGCTTAGACACTACCTGCAAGCTGGAGTGGCATCAACTGATGAATAAGCAAACTGTTAGCAACTTGGACTGAAAACAAGGTGCTGATGAGGGCTGAGGAGTGAAGCCAGACATTTAGGATAGCGAACGTAATCAATAACCTGCCAGTTTGTGAAAGGTGCATAGTGCTCTTTTGAGTGTTTTTTGGATGAAGTTGAGGAAGAGATTTGGTCTTTGGCAACTGGTTGAGCAAACTTAATTAAGTCAGACTTGCTTTACTGTCATAGGCACCTACAAATCTGAAAATCAAACTCTGGAAGAAGAAATTCTGTGGAGGATGCCTTTGCCGCAGTGGATGACCCGGCTGTTTCCAGTGCCTTTCAGGAGTGGGTCAGTATTAAACAGCCTGTAGCAACAGAGAGTAAAGTTGTCCTTGGATATGAAGGCTGCTTTCAGTCTAAGTACCTACTGATTGTAACAGCTAAGAAATAAATGGTTTCAGTTGAGTTGCCTGTGGAAAAAGCTTTTGACCTCTCCACAGTAGGCCACTTATCTTGCCAGTCTCCCCAAGGATCCCAAGACTGGAACGGGTGCAAAGACTGAGTTGCTCATTTGCACCACAAGTATATTTGTCACTGGAGGACTACTAAGCATCTGACAAGTTTCCCAAGACCTACCTTCATTTAAAACTATTACGTAAGTTGCTGTCATTGAAATAATAATAATAAAAAAAATAGTTAAGCTTAACATTTGCTTAAGGCAGTACTGCTCTTCTGAAGTCCATCTGTGTTATAGTTTGTCTTCTGCGGCCTCTGTCTTGCTCATTACCTAGCAAGGAAGCAGCAACACCTACTACTCAATTCTTGCTAGGCCAAGAGTGGAGAACAGAGCATCAGTCATTCCTGGTTTTGATGAGGAATCTTACACTATACTAGCTAAAGACCAAGTTCAAGGTTCTACAGAGAGTAGCTATGAGGGGATAGCCAACTACAAGCAATTAAACCAGCTTATGTAGTTTCTGCAATCTTGCACTTATTTTTAGATGCTGGATGACTAAATCTGTGGGACGTGGCACATAAGGTGCCATAATGTAACTGCAATAGAAGGCAGATTTTGAAATCTCATTTTCAGAAACAGCTAAATGAGATTCACATAGGTAATTCAAATGTCCAAAGATGTAACAGGCATCATACAGGTTTTTAAAAAATTCCTACGTGCTAGAAAGTATGGACATGGAATACATGTGAAAGCTGCATATCTTTTAAGACTTTAAATGAAACTTGTCTAGTCATCCTTACTAAATGTTGTCTAAGCTGCTGCCATTCATTCTGTTAGTGGACATGCACAAACCCAAGACTCTCAAGCCTTATTTCATGCTTAAGGGTATAGGCAAGGAATCAGTTACCACAGAGTAAGCTGAGGCCTAACCATATTTCTATGCTCATGCCTTATGGGACCCCACAGCAGCAGGTGTCCGCCTTAGTGCGAGAGCAGCACACATCTGCCGCACTGTGGGTGTGTTCTGGCTGTCCCGATTTGGCAATGTCTCCCAGGAGACCTCAACTGTTCCAATTTTGTTGTCTCCGTTCTTCCTTGTCTCCTACTCTGTAGTATTTCATGGTTGGCAAGGCCGCTTTCCAAATAGTGTATGAGCCTCGCTTATAGATAAAGTTTTCCATAGGCAATAGGTTACTACCCGTTCAGTACCTCTCTGGTGTCAGGAAAGATGCCACGGAAAACTGTAAATATCTTACAAAATCTGGGCCACTCGGATTTTGAAATGGAGCTTTTGTCCCCAAATCATTTATGTATTTCCACGAAATTTTATTAAAGGTATTTTTTTTGTTGTTGTTCTGCTGGCTAACACCTTGATTCCCTTCTTGGAAAAAAGATACTATCAATATCTATGGGCAAGACCATACATATATTATATAGTAATGAGATAAATCGTTGTCTGTGTCTTTACTTTCTGCAAGTGAACATTCTACATGCTTAGTCCATATTTAGTTGTTCTTAAAATAGGTTTTTGTAGATATTTCACTCCAAGAGTAACAGAACTTTTTGCTCTGCAGTTGATTTTTTCTTTTTTTTTGGGGTGTTATTCAGTCCCTATATTAAACTGTTGCAAAATAAGACATGAACTTCGAGATAGCATCAAATGTTATAATGGAAGACTGAATTGAGTGCCACTATCATTAATAACTTCCATTACAGTGGAGGCAAGATCAAACTTACCAAGAAACTAAAAATTATGTTCCATACTAATTTATAGGAGATATTTTCTTTTCTCATTAAAATAAAATCAAATTCCTTTTCTAGCAGGCTTCTGATGTGATATCTTTAAATCCTCAATCAAGTCCTCAAAAACCATCTACAAAAAAGACTATCCAAATCCTGATTTCAAACATGGAATCTGGAGAGGGAGGCCCATGTTTTTAAAGGTATAGATGGGAGTCTGTATACAGATGTAAAAACCAGAAATCTGAGAACTGCTAATATTCATACATACCGCTTTATTATATGGCACATGGAACAAAAGGTCTCTAAAATGAATGCTCTCCGGTCTGCTTTCCTTAGGAACTATGAAAGAGAAAAGAACGTTATTATCATTTTTGTTTCAGGCAATTTATTTATGTCTGGACTGAGGTAGCGGTCTTCTAAGATCCTTCTTTTACTTTTGCCATGAATATGCCTCCAGCTGTAAAGGCAGTTCCATCTTTTAGAAGGTCTTATTTTCAAGAATCTAAATCTTTGATAATAAAGTGCACTGTTGGACAAGTCAGGGGCCTCCATAATGTTTCTTCCCATTGTATTTCTGCAGTGCAAAGCTGCTGATTTATATGCATCACAGGCTATAAGACAGTGTAACAGAGGGTGGAGAGGTTAGGATCAGAAGGGAATGTAGCGATCATTATCTGAGTTACTCGATAATTTCACAAAATTTACAATTCTGGTGTTGATACCATGTTTCTACTGGTATGATTTAATAACCAGACAGCTACAGAGGCAGGACTGATGTGGCCTTAAAGGAGAACCCTACAGACAAATACTTTCCAAGAATCACCCTCATGTCATCATGAGCTTTTCCTTGCCTATACAAAATGGACCGAAGGAACAAACGCAGTGATCCCAGGCCCTCGGGCTCTGAGCGCCTTGTGAAGGCTTATGGACTGAGCCTGTTCATGTGCTCAGGATGCTGCACCCCTGCCAATCATGGAGGATATTAAACCTGAAATATAAACGGTACGGACTGCAACTCGGCCACTGGGCCAGCAAGAATTTCCCTTAATTACAGCGTCTCACAAGTCCACATAAATATAACACTGTCTAACAGAATAATGAAAGCAGTGGATTACTTTTCTCTCTTGCAGTAAGGAAATAACACGTTTAGGTGATAATTTGAAGTACTGATATACAAATGGTACTAACTCCAACGTGAAAAAGAAATACGAAATTTCCATTCCAAGAATGCTCATGTACTGAATTCTACAGAAATCATAGGCCTAAAGTCAATACCATCTAATACAATCTTTTCATAACAAGAGAAAATAATCTGGAGGAAATGCAGGTGATTTATACAGCTGCAGATAACATTCAATCACAAAGGGAAAAAAGCATCTCAAATGACCAATGGTACAGCTTTTATTAATGACTCACAATACGAAAATGCTGTAGCAGTGGAAAATTCATCAAGAATTTGCAAGTGCAAATTGATAGCTGATTTACAAATAAAATATTGAAGTCATCAAGTAAATTGTCCTAAAGAAATCATCTACCCTAATTGTGATGAAGCAGCAGGAAATGGGCTACAGAAAAGCTGAGCCACAAAGACTTGGTAAATTTTCTGCCCCATTAACTCTCAGTGAGCTCATCTTTGGGATGAAATCTTGACCCCGCTGAAGGCCTGATTACACTAAAATAATTTAAATGTGGTCAGATACAGAAAACCCTCATTACAAATTCAATGCCCGATCCCAACATCTGCGTATGCTTTGGATCAGACCTTTGCAGTATACCTCCACTTCAAGGCTTCAGTGTTCTGAAAGGCAAAGGAAGTGCGACTTACCATTCAGATTTTCCTTTTCCAGTCTGTTTCCAGTAGCGGTGTCTCTAAGGTGGTGCGCGTTTTCCTGTAAGTAAAAAACAAGCATAAAACCAGCAGCAGAAATCAATACCGGAAGTTTACTGTAGAAATAATGAGTAACTATAAAAAGTTGGAGTCTTTAGCATTCTGAACATCAAGTTTCTCCCTCTCCAGAAAAATAATTTTAAAAGATTGAAAAAAGTCTGTGATGCACTAAAAGTAGATGCTAATTTTAGCACTTTAGACCTAAGAGTCTTGTGGAGTTTTTCCTATCAGTAAGTTACATCAATTCTGGCATTAGATTAGGCTTGGGAGTTTTTGCTTTGGACAAGCGATTTTTCCTCAAAAATCCCAGCGAGAACCAGGCAACTGCAGTGATATCATGAAGTAAATTCACTATGTTCTTGTTGGGGTTACAGTGAAAGACTTTTTTGTGGTACAAAACCAAAGAAAAGTCCCACATGCAATCAATGCAGGTTATAAACCACCACTAGCAAGTAGCTTTTTCCCCAAAGCAGTGAAAACAGACCAAGTAAATCCTCCTTGAAATACAGGTTTATGACTTAGTGCTGCCATCTTTGCACAGATTAGATATCATCTTCCACCATAAGTAATTCCCATGACTAACAGAGCAACACCAGCAGCTCCCATCTGTGTGCTTGGCTGCAGGCATTCGGAAGGGGGCATCCACCCTACTCCGGCACTGCTGCCGACCAGCCTGTGCCGTGCTGCTGGTGCCCAGCCTGGGAACTGGGATCCTACACCGTTCTAACCCCTTGCACTTCTGCTGCTAAGTGTTCCACTGTGGTGACACAGCTCATGCTATTTCTTCAGTAAATGGAAACACAAAGAGCATTTAATCTCTCCTCGTTGGCAGCATCTGCTAGCTCTCCCACTCTGTAGAGCAGTAGACTAGCTTTGGTTTTCCTCTTTCTACTAAATGCACTTAAAGAACAAGAAAATATTTTTGTTAATGCATGACCTCATATAAAATGAGGGCATAACCTCTTCCTCCAGCTGTCTTGTTAAAAGTAATTAACAAACCTCCTCATCGTGCCTCTCTCCTTAGCTTCTAGCTTTGATGCAATTCAGTGACTCAGTGTGTGGGCTTTTGTAAATCCTGGTTTTGTGCACCTCAATTTACGCCATACATTGAATATAAAGGAGCTGAACAGCACTGCTAACAATTGTGAATTTCACTAAGTAGATTCAACACTTTCAGATAGGCATAAAGCCTGATGTAAGTCGATAAATATTAACAATGTATGTTTGAAATAGTTATGTTTCTGTTAGCTGACACTGTTCAATAGCACATTTAGTTTCTTCAGCTATGAAGGTTTGTGGTTTCATAAAAGATGCATAGGCTTAAGCATCGCCTAGCAGTTTAGAACAAAAGTCTTAAAAGATGAACACATTTAACTCAGGATTTTAACCAAATGCAACAGCACCTGAAGTTAGGCAAAATAAATTCAGGAAGCCTCTCAAGTCATCAAACAACACTGGAAACAGGTATCTAGAAGATTCAGAACCATAAGCAGCAAGTTCCTTGTGAGCTGATGGGCCTATAAATCATGACTCTTTATTTTTGACCTCACATGTAGGAGCCAAAATAGAAGAGTTTGTTTTTTGGAACTTCTGATCAAGATTCCCTGTCAAGAAACATAAATATCAGACTCGTACCTGTTGAGTGGGCTGTAGTCTCTGTTTTTCATTCTGCCACTGTTTAAATCTGTCAAGAGCACCATCCACAGAAATTGCCCCCTTTTTCACCTGTTCCTGCAAGTGGATGAGTTCTTCCTGTTCAGCGCGGCTGTTGCGTTTCACAGTGCTATCACTTACTGTGTCAGGGTGGCCTCTGTGTGCTGCCACAAAATGTAGAAAGATAAAGGTAGAAAATATTATTAACCCATTTCATTCCTTTCTCCTTATGATGCAAGCACTTTTTTCAACAAAAGCATGTAAGCAGCGATTTTATAATCTGACATCAATAAAAACATACTGTCTTTAGGGTGGCTCCCCCCCTCTCTTTTCTTCTTTCTGTTCAGTTTTGTTTGTTTCTTTGGGGTTTTTGTTTTTCTCAATGAGAGAAATGCAACAAATCAATGAAGATTATACCATTACTCTTTGGCAGCAGAGTTTTTTTTTGCATTCATTACTATTGCCCCGATCCATGGATTCTCCATTAGTGTCAGCTCGAATAAGAATTTCCTTCCAGCACTAAAGCTATAGTACTGACATTTTAAAGGAAATTGCTGCTACGTTAAGACAAAAAATATCCACAGTGTCTTGTTTCCCATTCCTTCTCCAACTTCGCACATTACATTTCTCAAAAGCTGGGGCTAAAATTTGGTCAGAAAGCATTTTGAAATTTCACATGATTTCCTTCCCCCAAATTATTAAATACATTGCAGTGACAAGAAAACATTACAACCTAGTCCTCCTGGAGATTACAATACAGGGGCACAACTGAAGAGAAATGACAGGGAGACGAGTGTTACCAGATTCACAGCCTGGTCCAGGGAGGTGTAGCACCGCCTTTCTCCAGGATATTGATACTGAAATGGCCGATCCAGAACACATGAGCAGCCCAGTATGAGGCTGTTGCAAAGGTGCCATAAAGCACCTGTTTCACTGCACAAAGAATGCAGCCAGGATAAAAGTTTAAACCATAAGCACGATTTGGGTCAGTTTTTCTGCCGTGTTATGCAACAATATCTTTATTTTAAGAGAGGAAGGACTGTGCAAAGGGAAATATACCAAGGGACTGAAAAACAAGCTACTGTGGCTTCTCCCACTCCCTCCTTTTGATCATACTAGCACATACTAGGCATGAATCTGTACTCTTTTGCACCTCAGCTAAATGTTTCTATTTTGATGGAGTAATGACCCTAATGCCTTGCATCTGTTAAGATTGTTTGGAGATCAGACCAGTTTAGGTAAAACTGC
Organism: Stercorarius parasiticus; assembly: GCA_013396915.1. Classification (NCBI taxonomy): domain Eukaryota; kingdom Metazoa; phylum Chordata; class Aves; order Charadriiformes; family Stercorariidae; genus Stercorarius; species Stercorarius parasiticus. Next base: position 17,475 of record VWZL01001091.1, on the reverse strand, counting down.
ATTTATCATATCAGCAAAAGAGGGTGTGTGAGTGTATTTGCTCAGACCCAAAAAACCTACTCTGTTTTGTCATAGAATAGTTGGGTTGGAAGGGACCTTTAAAGGTCATCTAGGCCAGCCGCCCCCCCGGCAATAAGCAGGGGCATCTTCAACTAGATCAGGTTGCTCAGAGCCCCGTCAAACCTATCCTGCAATGTTTCCAGGGATGGGGCATCTACCACCTCTCTGGGCAACCTCTTCCAGAGTTTCACCACCCCCAGCCCACCCATCAAATCTGTATGTCTCCAATTTAGAGAGAAGGATGTTGTTGTGGGGGACTGTGTCAAAGGCCTTTCAGAAGTCCAGATAGACAACATCCATAGCTCTTCCCTTGTCCACTGATGTAGTCACTCCATCATAGAAGGCCACTAGGTTGCTTTGCAGAGGTACGCTACCAATATTGCAACATAGTAAGATCTAGAAGGTCCTGTATTCTTTTCCTAAGTGGTTTAGCATTCATGAAAAGTAATGTCAGTAGCACTGGGGACTGCAGTTCCCCACTGCAGAAATAAATAAGTGATTACATGCTGCTCTGCATGCTTTAATCCTGACCTGCTACTTGTTAGTGGAAGAGGGAGAAAAAGTCATCACTTGGTGTTCGTACATTTTGTACATAACATTGTCAATTATTTTAGAGTACCACTACTGCAATTTATGGTGGCAACATTTTGACGTGCTACAACTCAAATAACTGGACTGGCCCAAGTCCATTTTACATGGATGTTGGGGTATCCAGGAGAGAACTGTTGCTCCTCACACTATTGCTTTTTCATGGCTGGCATTAATGCACAGCTGAGCCCTCCTGTCCTTCCTTTTCTTGATTTTAATCACAATGAGGGAAGGAAACACAAAAGCGTAAAGTAACTCTGACTCTACAAATCTTTCCCACAAGACTGTAACTTTTATTTTTCTTTCTTTAATCTGATCTCTTAATGCTGCAATATCATTAAGGATATAAATCATACGTGGGAACGCAGATGCTAAATCAGTCAAAATCAAGTCACAGCAAATCTCTACTAGTTCTATTGAAAAGCATCAAGGCCGTTAAAAAGCTAAATTAAATTCTGTACCGGGCTTCCTGGCATCGCAGTACGTCCTGTCGTTGTCGCTGAGCACTCGAGTGGCCTTTTGCTGAAACACTACAACAAAATTAAGAATAGAAGGAAACTGGTGAAAAACAGTAATAAAAACCATCACACATTCTGAACCAAAGAAGGAGGCTCATGAAAGCAGGCTGGAATAAATGTCGTTCTAGCCTAGGAGTACTTCTCAACCCACTTGTCAGTCTAATGCTAATTACTTAAAAAATTGTTCTGTTGCACAGAATGGGAGGATTACTGATATAACAGATATCATGACAAGAAGCTTTGAAGAAAATAAAATAGACTTATCACATTAATGTATTACTTGTTTAGAAAAAACAGCTAGATCTCGGCGTTCTTCACATGGTACAGGCACCTACTGTAGCCCGTTTCTTATTTTACAGGGAAAGCTAGGGCAGAAAAAACCAATAGTACTAGGTGAGAATGATGACACGGCTTAAGAAAGGGTATGTGTGTATTTTTGTCTACTTTATTCAAGCACTAGGAACAGGAGCGCATGATCACTTATTCCATTAGCGTAGCCCATCATCCCCATTGCTGTGAGGTGCCCAGAGTACAGCCACCCTGGATACGCCCTGAAACGCTGTAGTCAAACGTTTGCTAGCGGCACATGTAAAAGCCAGAAGGTGGGAATTGCTCAGTTTCTGACTTAGCTACTGCCATATAGGCTTTCCCTCTTAAGTCTCAGTTCTGATTTTAGCTAAACAGATTGATAATCTATGACAATTCCTTCCCATTAAGTAATCTCTCTGACATCCCTGCAATGCAGCAAACGCACCAGTTCAATGGAGCAAATATTTGCTTGGGGACCAAGGCCCAGTACAACGGAGCTCTGCTCAAGCGGCAGAGCAGGCACGCTCTGCATGGAACCTCAGCATCCCAGCTTCTCACTCCCGCTGACCAGGGAAATCCAGTGGACCTTGGTTTGCTCCTTGTCTGCCTGCTCAGACTGCCTTGTACGATGCTTCCACTTCTTTCAGGGAAACTTGTAAAACAGATGATCAAGAGCACTGTGAGGTCTAAACTCTGTGCATGCTTCATGCAGAGGTGAAAAAGCAGCAATTCCTAAGGGTGTATTTTCTACAGTGCAGAAAAAAGTCTTTACGCTAACTCCTGAGTAGGCTTGTATGGAAGATGATGATGAATGAAAACAGCTGGGGACTTGGTGTTCCTTAAAATGTTTGCAGGCTAAACGGAGAGAGTAAAAGAACTCTACAGGCAGCACAATCTGCTGATGTTATGTTCCTAGCTTCAGCCTAACACTGACAGATTTTAACTTCTGCAATGCTTTTCTCTCTAATTCTCAAAGAATCCTGCTAAATATGGTTGCAGTGTTTTCTCCTATATTTGAAATGGTATTCTCTTTTTAAAGAAGAAATTAAAGTAACCAGAACACAGAGGTAATGCAGGCAGCTTGAATTTTACTGCATAAGGAAGAGAAGGGATATATTCAACAATGTCCCTGATTGGAAAGCACTTTAATTGATAGGCTTTGAAATTTCTGCTGAGTTTTGCCGTGTTAGAGTAATCAGAAATGGAGTTACTCTTCCAGTTAAAAGTAAAATAGTTAAAACCACTTTACATGCCACGTCTTGCTGAAATGATTTTAGTTGGCAGCAAGTATTCAGTGTGCGTGAGGTCAATGAAAACAAATTCCTGCTTCTGGAATGCCTGGAAATACGTATGCACGCACTGCTGTACAACTGCCACAGGTTTAGGGAAGACTCCAGCAATTTACTCTTTCATTCCCACTTTCTAATGACTTATGAACTGCTTGAATACAGTAGTGGAATGAAAAAAACAGGTAATCTTCCACAGGGATATATTCCATTATTTCTTATGGAAGATAAAGTGACTATTCCTTCAGCGATATTAATATAGCAATTTTTTAGAGGGTCAGAACGACACAGTCCTTCAACTGTGGAGGATATATATTTTTATATTTTCAGAGCCTCTCTGCCATAGATAAGCTGATTAAAAAGTTGCAGTACTTCTATTGGCAGTACTTCTATTATGCTTTTTTACTTCGCAACCTTCAATAATATCTGTATGATCAGAAAGAGAGTCCTTTTGAATTTTTAATCACATTGTGCCTGGCTAAAGTATCACAGATGCTTGTAGGTCAAAATCTACAAATTATATGTCGTGACCTGATATATGCTATATAGTTTTTGTCTACGATTTATCTCCTCTTCTCTCTGTTTCTCAGAATTAAAGGAGGCTGAGAGAACTAATAAGCGATTCAACTTTATTCCCTCTCCTCTCTTCAGTTGCCACAGGACACAGATGAAGTTCTTTGCATGCCCTACATACATTTTTATGTCTTAGGTAGTAGGATCGCTTTTTAGGAATGTAATGTAACCTCACTATTTCTCCAGGAAAGCAAACTCAGAGAGTAAGAAACTACTGCAATATTTTCTAGTAGGACATGAAACCAGAAAACAACATTTAAAAAGTGTGACACAAACAAATTTTGTGGCAAATATGCAAAACTCTGGGAAAATCCCTAACAGAAGGCTTGGAAAGCAAGCGGGATCCAAGGAACTCTGAATTGCCTTTTTATCTCCATCAGACTAGCTACAGATGTTGTTTCAGGCTATCTGCACATGCAGGTAAATAACGTTATGAGGCTTGAAATGTGGTTAATATGGTTATCAACACAAATAGAAGGGCTAGAAACATTTGAAATCTAAGTCTCTTGGGTATAATTCTGTACCAAGAAGAGCATTTTTATAGTCACACGCTGTGCAAGAAACCGTGATGAGTATAAAAGGTCTAGAAAGAGAGAATGAAATTTTTTACAATAGCTGCAGGTTGACAAAAAGAACAGGAATTTGATTTTTCAGAATTAATCAAGGTTCTAACACAAAGCCATAACGGTAAGGAATTATAGATACACTATGAAATTTCAAAAATTGCTCAGTGACGGGTCAGTAAGGAGTGATAATTAGAAACACAGGCAATCAAAAGGTGGGAAGAGTTATGTTATGAGAGAGGACAACCCCTATCAGTTAAGAGGCAACGATCAACCAGGATATGGTTTCTAATTTACATTTTGCTTGACCCATTTAAACTATGAGGGATGTTGCCTAATCTGTTGTATTAGCAACATTACCTCTAAAAATCCAAGAACAGTTTGCCACTATACACTTGTCCTGGTTTCAGCTGGGAGAGAGTTAATTTTCTTCCCAGTAGCTGCCCTGGTTTGGATTTAGTATGAGAATGATGTTGATAACACATATTGTTCTAGTTGTTGCTAAGTGCTGTTTACATTAGTCAAGGACTTTTTCAGCTTCCCATAGAAGCTGAGAGGGAGCTCAGCTGGGCCAAAGGACAAGCTGGCCAAAGGAATATTCCATACCATAGATGTCATGCTTGGTATATAGATGGGGGTTGGCTGGGGGGGGGGCAGAAATCCACTATCATTGCTTGGGACAGGCTGGGCACTGATCCTCAGGTGGTGAGCAACTGTATTGCATCATTTTTTTTTTGGTATATTCTTGTACCATAATTATTATTTTCTCTTCCGTTATTGTTCTATTAAACTGTCTTTATCTCAAGCCACAGATTGTTTTGTTGGTGGTTTTTTTTTTCTCCTCTTCTCCCTGCCCTACCGAAGGCGGGGGACTGGGGGGGTGGTGGGTGGGCAGAAATCCACTATCATTGCTTGGGACAGGCTGGGCACTGATCCTCAGGTGGTGAGCAACTGTATTGCATCATTTTTTTTTTGGTATATTCTTGTACCATAATTATTATTTTCTCTTCCGTTATTGTTCTATTAAACTGTCTTTATCTCAAGCCACAGATTGTTTTGTTGGTGGTTTTTTTTTTCTCCTCTTCTCCCTGCCCTACCGAAGGCGGGGGACTGGGGGGGTGGTGGGTGGGCAGAGTGAGTGAACGGCTGCGTGGTCCTCCTTGCCAACTGGGGTTAAACCATGACAACACTAGCGATTCAAAGAAAGCTAGACTGACCTACCCTCTGGAAGAATACGTGAGCGAATCGTACTTAATACTAACCTACTAACTCAACAGTTCCAGCAGAACAAACACAAAGGAGAAAAGACACAGCAAAAAAAAAAAATAAAATCAATAAATATCACTAATTTGAATTCAGTTTGCTTAGGGAAATTCAAGATGCATTTATTCATCAGCTTCATTGAGCTGATGTTCCAAACAAAATTATCTATCACCATGAAGATTTTATTTAGGAAACATTCAAAATTAAAATCCAGGGGAACAAAATCTTTACAGAAACACAAGGCTAAGTGATAATGCAAATTAATTAATACACTAGGGTTGCACTTATTGACACATCTCAACTCAGTTGCAAATTACAGTGAGTTTGTAAGCTTCCTCCTTGTTCTTAGTAGGTTTTTGCTTCATACATTTTAGAATTGTCACGCAATTAACTCACGATTAACAGAAGAATGGAGGAGGGGGGGTGAATTACTAGTTGGGATATGTTGCAGGGAGAGGCTTCTATCTTTGCCTACTCAATTTTTTTACCATTATTTAAACATTTTAACATTTAAACTGTGTGTGCATAGTACCTAGGCAAATAAAACTTGCAAGTTCTTTTTCTGGTAGGGATTGGACCGTAAATTAGATGTAGCACAGCAAGGGATGACAAATACACAGAGAATACTAAGGAAGGAATATAGTAGAATGATGCTTATTATTCAGGAGATGAGAACTCTGCAGATGTTTGTTCTCATCTCTTTAGATCTCTTTTTCCTTTTGTCTGTTTTGTTTGCTAACACACATCAGCATGAGGACTAGACAGAGGTCATCAAGGCAATGCTAACCAATAAGTTTTGTGAGAGATGATTAAGGGCCACTCACAAAATTGATACAAAATATTTCACATATTTAAGATTAAACCAAAAAATTCTAGTGATTCATAACATGAAATCAACTAAGGAAACGGGACACTGTAATCAGTATGGCCTATTTTATTTTTCCAAGTCAACACAGCTGAGCACAGAACAAAAGCCTCATGACTCTGGTCTAGTTAGGTCCAAGCATTGCAGAGAAGGGATGGCTGGGCTGGGCTGTGCAAGGTGGGCTGTGCAAGGTGACGCAAGCTCAGGTCCCAGCAGCTGTCCTGTCATGGCACCACGGGTGTCTGAATGCACTTACACTGTCAGAAGACAAGGGGGAAAAGCCTGACCAATTTTAACTGCACTGATGTGAGAAAACCAGTGACCACATCTAAGCTGGCACAGAAGTTCTGATCTGTTCTAAACATGCTGCCTGACACTCAAGACATCTATGAGAACACACAGCAGTCACTTCATCAGAATAAGGACTAGGTGATGTGAAATGCACTTGCAGAAATGTCAAACTGCCAGGCCACTCCGTTATTTGCAGTGGCCCAATGCATGCTGCCTGAGTTTTTCAGCTACAGCGTCACATGCGCTCATCACAACTTACACAGGCTGTTGTCAGCCCCTACGTTCCAAAGCCCCATAATTAGTCAGTTGAGATTGAAAAAACCCAGTTTTCTCAGATCAAAAGTAAAATGACTTTAAAACGAATCACAGTGTAATGACAATGTGAAAACATTACTCCAAAAATAAACACATGCTCACCAGCAATTCTCTTCCCAATTTGCAGTGAGATTCTGAGTCTGTCAAATACGAGCTCAAATCTGTTAGAATCCCAGCAACCTTGGTCAGGGAGGGACCTCAGGAGACTACACAGAGATGACTCCCCTACACTGAGGCAAGATAATAAAAGTAACACCAGAACTCCTCTGTAAGAAGGGGTAAAGAGCAAGCGAGAAGAATAGGTACTGGTGGTTAGTGGAAGATACCGTTCAGAAGGCGGTGTCCATGTACTTGGTGTACCATACCCAATGGAGAGAACTCTCCCACTGTTGCTCGTGTCAGAAATTTTGCTTAGTGGATTATGGAAGTTGGAAGGGCTCTAGCGATATATGCAAGAATATTTGCTCCAGCACGTAGAACCCAAGTATGCTGCTGCAGTCCCATTTTTCTTCAGTAGGGAAAAGCAAAAAGGGGAAGACTCTATATCTGGTTTTACCAGAAATATGCTATTTAGAATAGTTTGTTTTTCAACCAGGCAGCATCCTATAAATATTTTCTCTCTATGCACCTTATTCAGTACATCTTTCAATCTACGAAAGTTAAGATAGCAAAAAATCGGACTGGATGAACACAGTGGGTGAAGCCAGTATACCATTTCCCAACCAGGTCTGCAAAAACAGTCTAAGTGCTCTAAGACAGCTCAACAGTGGTTCCTAGTATTTTATTCATGGTAAAACACCCTGAAGTTGGGGACACATAATGAAATTCATCTGCAGTGCAGCACTTTATACTCACTGTAGGAAAGTACTAAAAAATCCCTCTGTGGGACATAAATGTTTTGCATGGGCTCCGAGGCTTCACTTTGGAACCCCCTGCTTTAGAGTATTTAAATAATCTGCATAATAAGAATTACTAAGGCAGGATGCGATCAGCATAGTTCCCAGTAATCAGCCTGTTAAGTGTCCAAGACACTAACAGTTCTGTTCTGGATTTTGTTTTTTCATTTCATTTGGGTTTATGCTGTCTATTCTATACACGATATATTCTGCCTCCCTAAAAATATCCACTGGCTGCTACTTTTTCTGCATACCCTGTGATTTTGATGAGCAAGGAGAATGCTATTTTCTTCTGGGGTAGTAACTGGGAAACATATTTTTCCACTTCTAACTTTTAACCCTAGTGTGAAGTCCTACAGACAGCTATCTTTAAATAGTAAAATGTTTCCAGCGCACAGAGGGGAAGCACATTCCTTCAGGCATTTGTGAGAGGTTTGCAAAGGAACAAAGGCTACAGCATACAAGTTTTATTTATGCTGTTGTAGGACAGGTGTCCCGGCTGCAGAGAACCCCTCTCGTACTGGTGGTCTCTGATAAGACATAAATGATCAAACCAGGCCAGCAATGTAATCCTTAAACTCGGAGGCAGTCCTGGTAGGTCAGACTTCAGAAATCATAGGGAGGCATTACAGAAACTCATGCACCTGTCCCAAGAGCACACGGGGAACTTCAGATTCCAGCTCAATCGAAGCTGGTATCAATAGGGAACATCAAAATTGCACTGTAAACTGAAAACACAACCTCCATACATTCATTTAACAGTTGTTTTGGCAGCACACAATTGAAAAAACACTGAGCTAACCCTACAAAGGAATACTAAGCACTAGAGGAATGGAAAGAGAACACACTAAGAGCGCACACCATCTGGACAACAAGCTATTTGGCACCAATTTGCAGCTCCACTGGTTGATGAGCCTTTCACACAGAAGGCAGAATTCTTGCAGTGGTCTAAATTAAAGAACAAATGTAATCTCTGTTTGTAATCTCAGTCCGTTTAGCAGTGTTCAATATGGTAGTTTGCACATTCATTAAAATTTGAAAATAGAATAAACGAAACTGAGTAAAAGCGATCAGAACACTTATATTTTAAAGCTTTCAACTCACTCATGTTTCCCAGAATTAATTTGTCAGCAAATTCAGGTCAGATGCTCAAACTGTAAATTGTGGTAGTTTGGTTATGACAACTTGCATCACCAAGTGTCTACTGCCTAGGTTTCGAAGTGTAGATCCTGCTCTGAAAGAGGTTCTCAAAACAAGCGTGTGAAGTTCCATGTTTGTTTTCTATAGATCAGCAGTTCCACTATCCTGTTCTGCAGAGCACCAAGTGGTAATCTACGAGGAGCAGGCTTTCTGCCTAGTGCAAACTTCAGCTTCCATGTATTTGAGAGCTACTTATTACAAAGAGGGCTATTTGCTCGCTTTCTTTGTTGCTATTCTCATGGAAATGCCACCACTTTTGCTTAAAGGAGGAGATACTCTTTTGTAACTTCATGGATTTCAATGTGTGGTGAAAGCCCTCATGGGAATTCAGACACTCAATTTGTCCTGATGGATACAAAAAACACATTAAAAAGGAGGCACCAGAATGCAACCCAAGAGGCAAAAGGCATTTCTGCTACACAATGCTTACACTTTTTTTTTTTTTTTTTTGCCAATAAATGAGCCCACCTCTGTGGGTACATAAAGAGCAAAAAGAAATCCACCTCTTGCATCTCTGCCTGGCACTATCCCAACAGCACCTGCAATCCTTGCAGCATGAAGCTTGTTCTTTCCATGAACTCCCCAAGTACATGGGGATCCCCGTGTGGGAGACTGTGCAGCCTTAACCCAGCCCTTCTCTGTGCACCGTGCTCCATTCTCCAATCCCATTCTTCCCATGGGACTGGTGCCTTACCGAACACCAGAAGGGAATGGTTCTGAAGACCAACGAGAAATGTGCAGTGAAGACAACCCGTTTCTTACGGGAATATTATTTAATTCATTTTAGAAGTTAAAGGGTATTTAGTGAATGGAGAGAGAACACAGAGGACGTAAGAATGCCTCAACTAAAAGTTGGTCTGTGGAACAGGACTTCTCTCTCCAACAAAGTCCCAGTAGTCCCAGACAAATCATTTATGACAGCAGCTGGGCTCGTGAATCCCTGACACGAGGGTGCTGACTAGACACACTAACGATTTAATTTGAAGTTCTGAGTGCTCGTAGTGGCCGCTGAAATCAATGGGATCTCTGATTTGAATGAGTGAAGTATTACATAATGCCGTTAATCTGAAGAATGGCATCTTAGTTACTTCATACTGGGCATCCAAAACCTCAATGGATACAGGACAAAGCAAAGGGTTTATCACTGGAGGGTCTGAAACAACACACTGGACGTAGGGCAGGCACGAATTATATTTTAAACAAAAATGGGAATAAAAAACACTGAAGAGTTTTGCATCTTATGCTCACCCACTTTAAACACTAGATGAAACAAAATATCTCTGCTAAATAGCAGCACAGAGCTATATACTTTAGGACTGTACTGAAATGTTTGTGGCAGAGAGAAAGAAGTAAAACAGCAAAACTACCTCAATTCTAATTTCTTGATTATTTGACTTTGCAACTTCTACAATGCTCTTTTTAACATATTATATGAAAACAAAACCTGAAACTATCATCAATTTATTTGAGAGATGAAAAATGTGTATATGCACTAGCCAGAGTAATTTTATTTTACACTGATTAGACTAAATTATAAAGCAATGGCTGCAAACACATGCAGGTTTTACTGATGGATTGGAATGAAAATTTATGTTTCTTACAGCCAAAACAATCTTTTTTTCCTATTATAAGCAGTTTTAATATAATAAACTGGAGACTGGGATATTGCTGGACTGGATGAAGAATTTTTTAACCACTGTGGAGAAGGACAAAATTCACCAACCCAAGTAGCAAGAAAAATCTTTCAGCTGAAGATACGTCACTTCTGTCTAAAGTTTCACTCTCTCTCTCAGAAATCCCTGCACTAAACAGGAGAGTGACAAACCCAGATCTGGAACTAGCAGGACGGCCAGGCGAAACAGAGGCCCGAGTGCTCCACTGAAGCGTTCTTGAAGCACTTCCACTTTTCTCATTTATTATATAAGTAAATGAACTTGAGCCAGAGGCCGATTCCACAGAACACAGGAAATTAATTTGTCTACCACTGCCTGCTTATAAAAGCAAAGCTAAAAACCTTGGGGTGTTTGTGTATCTCTCTCTCTCTCTCTCTCTATCTAGTGTAAAAGAACCGCAGTCCCATCAAAGCAGTTCCTCTGACAGTCTCTTCCGTGCTGAACGGTTAGGGTAGACAAAGCAGAAACACTCCAGTGCAATAAAAGATAGTGAAAGCAATCTCCCAAATAATGCATCTTCACAGTACGGGTTTTCAAGTCACTGGCCTGTCTATGATGATGGAGTACCAAGATTTGAGACACTGTCCTAGCAATCTCAGTAAAAGCAGTCATTTCAGGACTTCTGTAGTTGTAACAGGCCCCTGTACACGTCCGTTCTTGGATTACACTTGAACTACCATAATGATTCATCCTTATACCTCCTGAACATGCTGAAGAAAGAGCAACTAAATGATGAACGCATTAGCCCACGCATTCTGGCCCTCACCTGGAGTTATACAGCCTCGAGGAACAGAGCTAGCTAGGAAGAATAAAATACATCACTGACTGAAATAGGCATGAAAAAGGATGTGTTCCTCTGTATTTGGTAGGATGATTTGGGCAGTATTAATCATGTTTTAGTGCCAAACACGCACCAGATGGAGTAAGCAATTTGCTGGTGTCCTTTCCTAGCCTGGTTTCCTACCACTTATTCTTATGCATATTCTTATACATTGGCAGCTTTTTGTAGAGGAGGCTGGAAATGCAGGCAGTATGGATTTTGAGGCTTACACAGATATCTCTGCAGTAGGTTTACAGAAATTCCTTTTGTTATTTTGAAATTTGACTTCAGTTTGAATTGGACTACAAGATACCTGAAATCTCTTCCAGTCTTACATTTCCATGAATAAGCTCAAAAAGGTCTCCCACTTTTCACAGAAATGGCAAAAGGACATAACCCTTCCTCAGGCGGCCATTTCTAGCATCTTGCATTGTAGAAAGAATATTTGAAAGAGGAGTTCTCACACAGGCATTTCTCCCTGCTCTTCTGATCAGAAAAAGTAAAATATGGCTAAAATCTCTCTCTTAGAATTAAGTAAAAACATTTTGATAAAGAAATTGAAAGGAAAGGCGATTCCAACAGCACATTCTGTATTACACTGTTAAAACAGACACACTCACAGCTAGCCCAGTGATTCCTCATTTTCCATCATATTGTCATAATTTTTGTAAAATTAAACCAAAACAGTGATGCTATCTGAGATGCAAATTGAAAATTAACATTAGTCAGAGATGTTCTCAGCTCATTTGAAAGGCGAGAGTAGGTTGACTGAATCAACCAATTTGTTGGTTTGAAAGTAACTGAACAAGGATCTTTTTAAAAAAATATTATTCATCAAATAGAAGAGACATGTCTGCGTTCTACCAGCAAATATTTACAAAGCAGCAGCACTAACCTTGTACTATATAGGGAGTGTTCTCCTCTCTGACCGGCGAACGTACGGGACGAGGGGCAGGGGCTGGCGGCCTGTTTATGATGAAAGACCTGCGTTCTTTCCTTTTCTCCTCCTCAGCCAGTATGAAATCATACACAGATTCATCCAGTTTCGCAAAAGTATATGGGTGTTCCTCCTCACTGTCCCCCTCGCATATATCTTTGTCTTCTCTGTAGTGCGCTGTTATGAGTCCATCACCACGTTCTCTTTCACTTCTGTCCTCCACAAAATTCCTCTCTGAAAAAGCAAGGAATTGTGTTCCATATATAGGGTAAAGGAAGGGGATTAGGACTTAAAGCTTTAGAATTTCCTAAAGTAACTCAGAAACCTAATTTCACTTCTAAACAAAATCGCTTGGATTTTCAGAGGCTTCTGATCATCTAAGTCAGTACAGAGGACGTCCCAAAGGAATAATCCCAACTTCAGGGCCTCCTCGTGATTTCACATCAGATTATCAAAAATAGATGCTTAGCTATTAGCCCCAAAATAAATGAGCTTATTTAAAAGAAATACAGTGTCCCAGTTGCTCCCACAGGAGTCACACAAATATGTTCTTTAATGGTGAAGCCAAGTAAGTGGTATCTGTGGCCCCTGGCATTTGGGAAAGTCAGGCTATTTGTTAGCTGTTGCAGCAATGACTTAAAAATTGAAACTTATTTTAGAAAATGTTGGGTTTTGTTTTTCCTGCCTCTTCAGTGTCCCACTTGGTTCTGTGCGCTTTACTAAGATGTACTGAAGGACAAGGTGAAAAAAAAAAAGCCCCTTACAGTGGAGGCTGTATTTCATATATATTCATAGTACAATTACTCAGTGTAATTACAATTATGCAGTGTAATCACAATTACATAGTACGTATATTTCATAGTACAATTACTCAGAACTTGTTTTCCTTTAGCTTTTACATTTTACAGTATTTAAAGGAATCAATGAATTTCCTGATATCTGCGTTTAAAAAACCCACAAACTACTAAGAGTTGGAAGTTGCTACTAAGGCTAGTGTTCCCATAAATGTTTCTAACTTCCTTGTGCTGATTACCCATCTTTCCTGCAAAAACAGGAATTTTCCTGCCTGGAATTCTTGTACTGAGTCATGTTTTCCTCGTGTTGTAATCTACTGCCTGTACATGTGTATCTGCTAAACTAGGCTGTGTTTTCAATACTTCAGCTGCTATTTAAAGAATTGTTTTATGTGCTTATGGGTTCAGAGGAGTTAAACAATCTTTCTAACTGGGATACATTTATAAATGGGATGCATAATTTATAAATGGGATGTATTATTAATACGTGCTATGAACATGTATGCTGGATAAGATATAACAATGTTTTAAAGCAACAAGTGGGATTAATACACCTGCTGTATTTAATATGAAAACTATTTTGTTTCCATATCGCTATAAAAGTTCTGTTTCTTTCTCTGTAGGATATTCTTTCTTTTAACTCCCACAGGGGGCACTCTCCTGCCACTGCCAAAACAAAGACGTCAAGAAGAGGGGACTTGCCTTTTAGGTATTCCACAGCAATGTCTAAAGCAAGTGGCTGACTGAAAATACCCATTAGAGCTCCTCCTTGAAAGCAAGCATCATCCCCATTTAGAGGAATTCTGATACGCCCCGACCCATTCCCCAGTGATGACTTCAGGAAAATTCACAGCATGTTTTAAAGGAACTATTCACACAGGTTTTTAGATGAACTCTGCCTTACCAGCACAGGAGTCAGCACAGGACACCACATAGCCAAGAAACTTTCTCTGCTAGTACCCACATACTGACAACCAGCACTTGGCAGAGAGGGTCTTGCTTGATGGTATAGCCGCATGAGAACTATTCCAAGACAAGCATTTATATCAAACCTACACTAACAAATCCTGTATGCCAAACCTGACCCTTCTTTTATGCACATATATAGCTGCAGTTCAGTATTTCACGGGAAGCAAAATGCATTTTTAACGTTAATTTTATTCTGCCCTGCTTTCTCTTAGAATCCACCTATGACTTTCTGCATACAGCCAGCTGCTTCTTTCACAGCAGAAAACAGGATGAAAACCTACCTGTAGCAGGCTATAAGGCTAGAAAGCTATTTCTATCTACTTATGTGAACTTCAAAGTGCTTGGTGATGATAATTTAAGACTCTAATAGGTTATGCCATGTTTAAAAACAGAGTTAGCAGTAATAAGCTGTGGAGAAACTAAGAAGCAATTTATGTGCACACTTATCAATAGTGTCCATGACAAATAAGAATTTTTTTTTTTCTCTATGTGACTATTTAAGACTGGTATTTAAGCTTGAATTCTTTTGCATACTTATTTTTCCCAATGAGAAAAAATGATAATCATCCCCTCTGAAATACAGGCAAATAGTCTTTTGGGCTTCTCATCAGTTGAATCAAACTACAACACTAAATTTTAGATTTTTACTCTGGGGCAGAAGTATTAAAAAAAAAAAAAAGCAAAGCATTTCATTACACAGTTTCTCCCTCTCTTTTCAAACTGCAACACAATATAGTTTTTTTTTATTTCTAACCACAATATTGGCTAAAATGTCATAAAATACTATGTTTCTTCTCTCCACACAGTCACTTTCTATTAATTCTACCTGTGAAATTCCAAGCTGTACGAATCAAGATAGTATTTAATATTTTTAAATGTTAAATTCTTAAATCAACTTGACAAAAACACAAGCTTAATCTTTTGTTTCAAGCCTCTCTTGTAAATCAAATGCATCGTGTATTTGGCAGCTCTCTAAGATGGTCAGAGTGAGGAAAACCTGAAACCTAAAGCCTGCAGCCCATACTACAGTATTAGCCGACAATACCTGGTCATAGAATCATAGAACCGTCTAGGTTGGAAGGGACCTTTAAGATCATCAAGTCCAACCATTAACCTAACTCTGACAACATCATCACTAAACCATGTCATTAAGCACCACATCTACCCGTCTGTTAAATACCTCCAGGGATGGTCATGAATATCTTGATGTAGCAAAGTTCTTATGCACATGCTTGCTTTGCAGAATTAGGGCAAGACTGCCTAGCTACTGCTGTTGGAAGAAGTGAGCATACATGATCTCTAGAGCAGCATCTAGCCTGCACTTGCATGTGTTTGTATTTGGGGGTATTTTCCTCCCAAGACCGTACCTTGTGATAAAATGTGCAGATTGTCCTGTCTGAGGATGCCAGGCAGATTTCGAGGGGGAGGAGGAGGTGGCCTCTTACAGAAAAAGCTGCCTCTTCCGTTCTCTTCGAGATCATCAGGTATGCTGGCATACAAATTGTCAGGACTGTTGTGGAAGCTGTATGAATCTTCCTCTTCTTGATCTTCATGTTCTGTCTCCTCTCTGCTGTCTTCTACATCATCATTCTTTCCCTCTTCCACCTCAGCTTCTTGTTGGCATCTTGATCCAATTCCATATTGATCTCCTGGGTTCTGCTTGGCTTTCGATGCTAAAGAATGCATTATTTTATTTAAAATTTGCCATCTGGAAACATTTCCTGTTTCAAGGATTCCCATAGAAGCAAGACAATGGCTAATAAAACTTTTATGAACTTATACAGTAGGAAAGCTGTCAAATACATACTGACAGTGAACAGCTTTTTAAATATTTACCAAATCAACAGTGGAAGTTTTTACTGTATCTTGCTGCTCTGATACACATCATCTTTGTGCATGCAATGTTAAACTTTTCTAGAGTTGCTGTCAGAATGAAATCACATGCACTTACCTTGCTTCCATAATTGGTATTACGTGACTTTCAATGCAGCACAGTACAACATTTAGTAACATAAAGCCATAGCTCACGCAGTTGTGTAACTTGTTTTTGTACAATGGGGTTTGGGTGCTTATTTAAATCTCTCTAAAATGAAATAAACATTGCCCCTGGGAGACGTAGCTGTACTCCTGTAGAAATGGAGCTCTTCTGTCTTTAGTGGCCCACAGACCACAGAACAAGAATATAGTGGAGGGATGTGAAAGCGTACATTTTAATCACTATGTACAGCATCAAGTTTGGGTAGTCAACCTCAGGAACATAAGAGTAAACTACACAAGTCCGTCAGCAGACTTACAGTCAATGCATAGCAGGTAATACTGAGCCCTTGAGGTCAGCTTCCATTCTGAGTTATCCTTTGGTGATGCCTTTCTTTCACCACTGATTCAAATGGGAGGTTAGGGCATTTATCTGATTAATTTATCTGCCTGCTGTTACAATCCTGGTTCTTCTTCCATGTGTCCACCCTAAGGTGTTCCCATATACAGCGTGACAGAGACAGTGAAAATGTATCAGGGCTAACCAGGTTTCTAGCTCACATTTTCAGAGTGTCTATCATCTACTTAGGTGGGCTAGAGCAACTGGTTTAAACCTAGCAAATAAGAAACAACCTTTCCATACAGAATATGAGACAGTTCAAAAGATAAAATTGTCAACAAACAGATAAGATAGAAACAGGATGAAGTTTAGCTTTATTGATCCATGACACTGTAAAACTTATGCAAAATATATGCCATCAGTAAACGCAAACAAGCAACTTCATTTGCAGTTTTCAAGGGGAATGCATATGACCACACAGATTATCAACAAGCTTGTCATCAATCTGTGCTTAGATTTATGAACATCAAGCTGCAAAATGTCTACTATCTGTGCCTCCACACAGGAGTTGGCTGCACCTGTGGCAGTGCCTCCCCTTATATGAAGGCTGTTCTCTGAAAACTTGGAGAATTCAGATGTTTTCTAGATTCAGTGCAGAGATCACGAATTTCCAGATATTACCAGGAGGGGTCGTTGTACTAAGGCCTGTCTTACTGAGTGATGACTTTGTTATCACAACTGAATCCCTCACTTGCCTTACCCCTTTCTCCTAGGACAACTGCCCTCCCTGGAAATTGCGGTAACGTGGAAATGAAAGTATTAAAATAATTTGCCCCCTCTGGTTGTCCATAATACTACTCACTCAATACAGCACATGCTTTGTTACCAACAAAGTTGTCTAACAACATGACTTACTCACGGCTGGTTGAGTTTCTGAGCCTAACATAAGCACGTAAGTGTCATCATCTTCTGCTTCCTCACAATCGGTGAAATTATCTGCTGTATTAATCTAGAAGGAAAAACAAAGGAGAACATTTTTTTTGGTGACATCATCTCCTACCTTCACACACTGCTATCGATACAATATTCAACATCCTACTAAGGGGAAAGTGGAGACAGAAACATCATGTGTTTGCAACAATGTAGTGGTATACGTACTATAGGCAAAAGGAATGCATATATCTGGGTACATATAAAGGACACAAGATTCTGCCATGAAGCGATATCATAGA
Organism: Stercorarius parasiticus; assembly: GCA_013396915.1. Classification (NCBI taxonomy): domain Eukaryota; kingdom Metazoa; phylum Chordata; class Aves; order Charadriiformes; family Stercorariidae; genus Stercorarius; species Stercorarius parasiticus. The sequence continues at coordinate 9 of VWZL01001091.1, read as the reverse complement.
ATCATAGAA
>VWZL01001089.1:77686-129469 GCA_013396915.1 Stercorarius parasiticus | reverse complement strand
ATTCTATGATTCTATGAAATGCCTTTCAACCTGACCTCATCTGGAGAGATAGAGAGGCTTTGTATCTGACTGTGAAGATGCAGTGTCTTTTCTTCTGGTTTTCCATAGTCATATTTGCTTTTCGGTGAGATCCTTAGGCCAGGTCACTCTTTACGGAAAGCGAAGAAAATTATGAATGTATGTGAAAGTCATATAATGATTTCTTGCTGCCTTTTATAGTTATTTGAGTTAGGTAAAGGGGAGAAGATTGACACATGTAATACTCAAGGGCATTTACTATGTGTTGATCTTATGTCACAGGACTATCCATAACTTACATCTCCTGATGGACCTCTGGGTTTTCTCCAAATTCACATATGTGTTGGTAAATTAGATATGAATCCAGACAGGGCCACACCAGCATGATGTGATTTGCATGAATCATAGAATCATAAAATCATTTAGGTTGGAAAAGACCCTTGGGATCATTGAGTCCAACCATCAACCCCACTCTACAAAGTTCTCCCCTACACCATATCCCCTACCACATCTAAACGACTCTTAAACACATTCAGGGATGGTGACTCCACCACCTCCCTGGGCAGCCTATTCCAGTGTCAGCCTAGGAGAGTATGAGATATGTTGGTTGGGCAACTGTAGGAAAGTGGGGGTTGTAGAAGTTCTTGGGGCAGGCCAACTCTCTGGGTAAATTAAAAAACAGCAGAACAGTGCTTTTAGTTATTTTGCCTGAAATTCTTGTTTTCTGAGCTTAGAATCAGACTATTTGATTATAATACCAAATACCATCCTTTTGGGGTTTTTTTCCCATTCCAGAATTTTGTACTTTTTCAAAAGGAAAAATAGTAGCAATTTAAAAAGCGGCTGTTGTGAAATTAATTTACATTTCATTTATGGTACTCTGCTCCTCACAGGATGTTTCATGATGACGAGCTGGAGGAGTCAGAGAAGTTCTATGTTGGTCAGCCTCGAGTCCTGCTTCTTATTTATGCCCTGTACAATACGTTGGTGGCCCGATCAGAAATGGTGTGCTATTTTGTGATCATCCTTAACCACATGATCTCTGCCTCCATGATAACCCTGGTGCTTCCCATCCTTATATTCCTTTGGGCCATGCTGTCTGTTCCTCGGCCAAGCAAACGTTTCTGGATGACAGCCATTGTCTACACTGAGGTATGCTGCAGTTTTTGCAACCCATGTCTAACATAGAAAAGTTAAGTTGTAAGCTTTGCATGGTCTTTTTTTCTGTTTTTTTTTCTCTAGGATCAGGGGACCTTGGCCCTTCATATTAATATAAATATTTGCTAAAGTCCTCAGCAATTTCTGTGGTATGAGAAGGTCTTGTTCGTGTTTTTCTTCACAGCAATGAGCAATATCCTTCCTGGCATGTAAAGCAGTTATCACAAGAACAGACCGTTTCCAAACAGCTACTATATAATCAGTAATCAAGAGACAGTATACACTGCTTGTGGTATCTCAGGTACCACTGAGCAGCATCTGTTGGTAAATTTTGATTGACTTTCTTACTGAGGAAACATGAACTGTTGTTCCTCTGTGGCAACGAATGTGCTTGTTTATCTTCTCATAAAGCTAATAAAGTAGTCATATTTCTCCTGTCTTAATGCCAGGAGGTTAGTATGTCTGCCATGCTTAGAAAACACCCCAAGTGTGTTGTGTTTCTGAACAGGTGACCATTGTCATCAAGTACTTCTTCCAGTTTGGCTTCTTTCCTTGGAATAAATATGTGGATTACACAAAAGATAAACCTTACCATCCACCCAATATTATTGGCATTGAGAAGAAAGAGGGTTACGTGCACTATGATCTTGTTCAGCTCCTTGCTTTATTCTTCCACAGATCCATTTTAAAGGTAATTTGAGTTCATGTAGTTTCTTATTTGATATTTAACGTTTAGTTTTAATTTCTTTAGTCACTGATGTGATATCCCAACACAAGGAATTTGTCTTCCCTCTTGTGACCACATGACTGAGTTTAGCAATGTCTGTGATAAATACCGTGACAGAAATACAAGGTCGAAATGCTCTCTTCTTTTTCCACTAGTGCCATGGATTATGGGATGAAGACGAGAAAGGGGACAGCTCCAGTAATAAAGACGATACCGATGATGAGCTCTCTCTGACAGGAGGCAGGAGAGACTCTTCTGCCTCTCTGAAATCTGTCAATCTTGCGGCATCAGTGGAGTCCATCCATGTCCACTTCCCTGAGCAGCAAACCGCCATCAGGAGGAAGAGCTCTAGCAGCATATCACAGCTTTCGCACAGGTCCAGCTTCTCCTCACACAGATCTAAGAGAGGTAAATGTCATGGCATGGATTTGAAGAGCAAACATTCATTTCCCATAGGATCATCCTGCTAAAATCTTGTGCCAGTTGCTCTGGACATCCCAGAGGCTACTGAATGCTGCTGCTCCTCAGTGGGGAAATAGGATATGAACCGAAGTATCTTCATGTTTGAACACACTCCAAGCCTTCTTAAAGTTCAAATGGAGAGCCATACTTTGTGATTCACTATGTTTTTAAAATGACATTATCCAAAAGCTGGGAAAGGAATACTCAGTGTGGCCCAGATCCAAAATTTCTAGTTCGGCATAATCTCCAGCTATAGGGAATGTAAAGCATATGCATTTTTCATATCTACATTTGATGATACTTGGAAGTGAGAAAAAGTTTTGATTTGGTATATTGAAACAGTTTACCTATCCCATATTGTAAAAAGGATGGGCTTACTCTAGCCTGAATGTATATACTACTAACTGAGATGACTGAGTCAGATCAATCAAATACTTGCCTTTATTGGTAGTTTTCTCTTTTTATAGTTAGTAATCAATTTTTGATCTACCAGGGGTTAAAGCTTTACTGGATGCTCTCAAGATTTTATCGTATTGGAAAAAAAGCCTAAGAATTAATTTCAAAGCTTCTTTCAAATGTGGGACTTATATATGGGATGGAAGTCTCAAGATTTACTACTTTCTAGTTTTTGTACTTAAACTTTGCTTTTGGATTAGCTTCTCTGTCTTCTCTTTCCCTCCCTCTTTTTTCAGGAAGTACTAGTACACGAAACAGCAGTCAGAAAGGAAGCAGCGTTCTAAGCATCAAGCAAAAATCTAGGAAAGAGCTTCTTATGGAAAAGTTTCGAGAACAAATGATCAAAGCCAAGGCCTTTACAATTAAAAAGTGAGCAATGTGAGAAGTTGTGTGGGTTTGGGGGGAGGTTCCAAACTGCAAAGTGGTGAAACAGCATTGTAAAGAGAGCAGGTTACTACTACTGTTAATTCAAGGGGATGAATAGGTATGCATACGGTTCATTGTATACAGGTGCTTTCACTCTAAGTCTCACCAGCTGAACGTCAGGCAAATCAGCAGTTGTTCAAATAGCTTCTGCCTGATAAAAAAGCTAAATATCCTATGTGAACTTGGTTGGCTATGATGGCATGACTGGATGGATAGATGAGGGGAGGGCAGTGGATGTTGTCTACCTTGACTTAAGCAAGGCGTTCCACACGGTCTCCCACAGCATTCTCATAGGGAAGCTTAGGAAGACTGGGTTAGATGAATGGACAGTAAGGTGGATAGATAACTGGTTGAAAGACAGAGCTCAGAGGGTCATGATGAGGGGCACAATGTCTAGTTGGAGGTCAGTGACAAGTGGTGTTCCCCAGGGGTCAGTACTGGGTCCAGTCCTCTTCACTATATTCATCAATGACCTGGATGAGGGGATAGAGTGCACCCTCAGCAAGTTTGCTGATGACACAAAGCTGTTGGGGGTGGCCGACACACTGGAAGGCTGTGCCACCATACAGAGAGACCTAGACAGGTTGGAGAGTTGGGCAGAGAGAAACCTTATGAAACTCAACAAGGGCAAGTGTAGGGTGCTGCACCTGGGGAGGAATAACCCCATGCACCAGTACAGGTTGGGGGCTGACCTGCTGGAGAGCAACTCTGTGGAAAGAGACCTGGGAGTCCTGGTGGACAACAGGATGACCATGAGCCAGCAATGTGCCCTCGTGGCCAAGAAGGCCAATGGCATCCTGGAGTGCATCAAGAAGAGTGTGGCCGGCAGGTCGAGGGAGGTCATCCTCCCCCTCTACTCTGCCTTGGTGAGGCCACACCTGGAGTACTGTGTCCAGTTCTGGGCTCCCCGGTTCAAGAAGGACAGGAAACTGCTGGAGAGGGTGCAGCAAAGGGCTACAAAGATGATTAGGGGACTGGAACACCTCTTTTATGAGGAAAGGCTGAGGGATTTGGGTCTCTTCAATCTGGAAGAAAGACAGCTGAGGGGGGACCTTATGAACACTTAATATTAAAATACTTAAAGGGTGGGTGTCAGGAGGATGGGGCCAGGCTCTTTTCAGTGATGCCCGGCAACAGGACAAGAGGTAATGGGCACAAACTTGAGCATAGGAAGTTCCACCTAAACATGAGGAGGAACTTCTTTCCTTTGAGGGTGGCAGAGCACTGGAACAGGCTGCCCAGAGAGCTGGTGGAGTCTCCGTCTCTGGAGGCATTCCAAACCCGCCTGAACACGTTCCTGTGTAACGTGTTCTAGGTGACCCTGCTCTGGCAGAGGGGTTGGACTAGATGATCTCCAGAGGTCCCTTCGAACCCCTATGATTCTATGATTTCTTCAGTGGTTTAGAAGCAATCAGAACAAGAGATGGTGTCTGTGAAGCCCTGTGAAGGCTGTCAGGGTAGATCTTGTATATCTTTAGAAACACTAATCATATCACACTCAGCCTTTCTTTTGTTCAGTGCAAGTTACAGCATTGTTAAATCACATTGCGGTCTGTGTTGTTTTAGGACCCTCCAGGTGTATGTGCCCATCAGACAGTTTTTCTACAATCTTATTCATCCAGACTACAGTGCGGTGACTGATGTGTATGTGCTGATGTTCCTCGCAGATACAGTGGACTTCATCATCATTGTGTTTGGATTTTGGGCTTTTGGGGTAGGTCATAAAGGCATCTATCTGTAAATCCTTGGTAGGATTTACATGCTGTAGGTACTAAGTATCACGTGAATGTCCTCCTTCCTCGACCACTCTGTTATGTTTTCCTTTTCAGAAACATTCTGCAGCAGCAGATATCACCTCTTCATTATCAGAGGACCAAGTCCCAGAGGCATTTTTGGTGATGGTGCTCATTCAGTTTGGTACCATGGTGGTAGATCGAGCACTGTATCTCAAAAAGACTGTCATGGGAAAGGTTATCTTCCAAGTCATCCTTGTATTTGGAATACATTTCTGGATGTTCTTTATCTTGCCTGGAGTGACAGAAAGGTATAACCATTATAATCAGACAATATGGATTGAGTACTGGTGCTCTACCAAGTTGTTTATATTTCAATTTTAAATGGCTATAGCTAAGCTTTGGAATCATGGACAGTTTTCTTCTTGGTCTCTTTTCTAAGCAAAGTGTTGGAGTACCTTTCCGCAGCAGTAACTGTGGCCAACATAAGTTTGAGGAAGAATTAATTATATAAGTATGTACTGAAATATTCTCAACTTAGACCGAAATGCAAGCAGGTGAAAGAGAACTTGCCTGTAATTGAGTGATTAAAGCCCTCAGCTGAGACAATGTTGGCTTCTGATTTGGTTCCTTACTCACAAAACTGCTGCACGCAGGTTTAGAAGAGTGAGTAGAAAATGTCTCTCTCAGAGTAATTTATAATTTGGCTGTTTCCTGGAATGTGGGAACTGTAGATTTAAATTTCTGTGGACTAAGGAATGTCTAAAACCTGTGTCTCTTCTGAAGAGCAAAAGTTCTCCTCCCCTGCTCCTGCCATGTGGCTCTGGAGGTGATGTGGAGGTGGTCACCTGCTGTGTGAAATCTTGTATCGCACGTCTGGTCACATTCACTCCCAGATCTAACATTTCTCATTGTATGGCTCAAGGCAGTTATCACCTTGGTCTGCACTGCTGATGTGTTAAGGTTCCTTCTCTAGTGCTTGGCTAACTCCCCTCTTCCTTAGGATTTTTAAACTGCCTTGAAGTATTTACCTCACTGCATTGACTATACAGGGAATTTGGGTATGTCACCTGGGCAAATTACACTTCGTTAACAGTCAAGTTACTTTGGAAACAACAAAAACAAAATAGATGCATAGTGTAAAGAAAGACTGAAAAGTCTCACTTCCTCTGAAAAACAAATGTTTTCTTTTTCCTCAGTGCAGTAGTAATTGTGCTCCAACTTGAAAAAAAATGCATTTTTCAAGTGCCTTTTCAAGTCCCTATTTACAGAGCATTAAGAATTGATATGAAACTTTTGGCTTGATTTAGTCACTTGAAAGACAATAACATTGTTTTGACTTTTTATGTGCTTCTATGAAATTTATCAAGTTGTTAATCTCAAACCTGCGTCTGAAACCTCCTGTATTCCTTCTAAGTCAGGCTGATTCTTAGAAGCCCCTGCAAATTTCTTAATGAAAATAGTTTTGCAGGATGTAATTGAAAATATTGGACCATGTTGGGCTCACAAATCCTGTCCATTGTGCTATTGAACAGCAGTCAGAAGCAGCACATGTTCACCAAGTTGGTAAGGGGGATGGTGCACATGGCGCATGAGGAGAGGTTGAGGGAATGGGGCTAGTTGACTCTGGAGAAGAGAAGGTGAAGAGCTGCCCTCAGCTACCTATTTAAAGGGCATTGAGAAGAAACTAAGCTCTTTTCAGATAGGACAAGAGGCCACAAGCTAAAAAAAGGGAAGCTCCAGTTAGAGATGATGAAAAATCTTTTCACCATGACAGTAGTAGAACACTGGAGCAGGTTGCCCAGACAGGTTGTGGGATTTCCATCTTCGGAGATATATTCAAAACTCAACTGGACAGGTGCTGGAACAATTTGGTGTAATTAGACCTGATTCAGGCAGGGGAGGGCGAAAAAGATGGATCTTCAGAGATCACTCCAACTTAAATTCCTGTATGAGTTCATGACCTTGGGGGTGCCCCCATGAACACAAATAGCCATTAAAACTGCCTAGATTCAGTCCATATGTCATCCCTCTGAAAAGCCAAGGGAAGGTGTCTACCCAGGGCTCACAGAGGGATCTGCCATCATGGGAGGTGAGGGCAGACTGGCCTCTGTTGGGCAGGAAGACACCTCTGGCACCCGGAGGGAGACCGGGAGCCCCAGAGCCCTCTGTCTTTGGGAAGCCTATTCCCAGTCTCTCCCCTGTGACCTTGAGATGACAACAGATGCTGTTTATAGACTTTCTCATCCAACGTCTTTCAAATACTATTTTAACCCTGCAGTGGGGTTTTCACAGGATCTCAGGAAAGGGAAACTGCCAGGAGCACAAAACAATTCAAGCTAATTTGGTCATATTCAGATACAAAGCTCATCATTTCCCTTTATCTGTCTTTTCCATTACAGGAAATTTAGCCAGAACACAGTTGCCCAGCTCTGGTATTTTGTGAAATGTGTTTATTTTGGCTTATCAGCATATCAGATACGCTGCGGATATCCAACTCGTGTTCTTGGCAACTTCCTCACAAAAAGTTATAACTATGTCAACCTGTTCTTATTTCAAGGGTAAGTCTGGACCTTCTGCCCTCCTCCTTTCTTTTGTGAAATATGGATCTGTTATCATGAGATACTGGGGTTATTCATGACTTGTCTTCACAGGCTGCTGGAAATGAGACAGTAAATTTTGCACAGCGCACACTGTATATGCCATATGTCCCCTGCAGTCCACAAAAAAATCAATTTCAGGAATTCATTTTCAGAAAAATCAGTCTCCCACTCTGAATCCAGAAGCTTAACATACCAGTCAGCCATTCAGGCCCCTATGGAAGAGACAATTTTAACAGTTCTAAGAAATCATGTCTGTGAACAGATATAGGGGCTACACATTGTGCTAGAAAGCAGGTAATGTTACCTGCTCTGCAGTCCTAAAAAGTAAGAAAGACGTCAAATCCCAAAGAGATCTTTGCAGTGGGTCTACAGGCTCTACGTCAGCAGGCGAGAAGAATAAAGTTAAAGACAATACACATGAGAAATACGAGCTATGCATCAAAAAATATTTCCTTTGTGTGTCTTTTGAGAAGTGTTGCACATTTGAAACTCTTCAGGAGTTAGGAAGGTTACTGCAAGTAACAGATACAGCGTCACCTCAGAATGAAAGGTGGTGTTAAGGAGGCATACCCCACCCTCCACTTATGCAGTTACCATGATATTGTGATTAAGACAGTTCAAAGCATATATATTTCACAGAAAAGCTGGAATAATTTCAGCTTTTTCCCAATGTTTTCAGTAGGGACTTCTTGCATTTCAGTAGGGAAAGTTATAAAAGAAGGCTTTCTTCACATAAAATAGTCTTTGTGACCTGGCCAAAGCAGAAAAGCGTGGGACTAGTAAAGGGAATGATGCACTTTGAACAGCTGCTATATACATGTTGGATTCCTGCTAGCCCACCTTCTTCTGCTGCTTAATCCTGAGTCATAACGCCCAATTCCATATGCAGACAAGGACTGCCCACCTACTGCAAAGAAGCCGTGCACCACTTGGTGTAAGGAGGTATAAAACAAATCCTCACCATGCTGTGGAAAGACTGTTCCTCTACTCCACTCCCAGGTCAGAGGAATCTGGGGATACAAGAGTCTCTCTTGTACCATTCCATCAGTGGCTCAATCACAATTACTGGGCATAAGGATGCAAAAACGTGTTTATGGCCTGACAAGGAGATCTAGAGGAGCATGAGCTATGGCTAAGATACCACCCCCAAAACATCAGTACTAGCCATGCAATATCAGGATATGATTGTATTTATGTTTGCAAAATCTCCCATTAAACTGTCTTTTAACATTGGCTTAATTCTCCCTCTTGTTGTATATATGCTTACTGTTCTCGTTTAATGTGATCCCCCCATTTCTGACAAGTTATCTGCTGCGGTCTCCTTTCAGGTTCCGTCTGGTACCGTTTTTGACCGAGCTGAGGGCAGTGATGGACTGGGTTTGGACTGATACCACTCTCAGTCTTTCCAGCTGGATCTGTGTTGAAGATATCTATGCTCATATATTCATCCTGAAGTGTTGGCGAGAGTCAGAAAAAGTAAGGAAGCCCCTTTTGAGTGATCCAGGCCTCCTCTCTCCCCTGCAGAAATGAAGAGAAATAATCACGAGTCCCTAAATAATTGGGAAATCCACCATAAAGACAGTTTGTTAGAAGATACACCTGGTGTTTATGTTCAGAAATATTCAGACTATTGGGTACTTTATGTTAGTTGGCAGTCACCGCAAGTGAAATTTCAAATGGCTTCTCTTTTGGGCCTAGCTGATGTTTCCACCGTTAACGTGAACTCCACAAGCATGCGCCTGCTAGCTTAATTGCGTGCCTGAGTTTCACGGCCGGAGATGAAAGTCCTGCTATTCATACAGGCTCACTTTGTCCATAACAACTAAATGAGTAACCCGCAGTAGCAGGGAAACTCTAGCTGCAGAGAAAAGTCAGTAGAAGGAAGAGCTCGTGCCTCCACCGTGTGGGTCCCAGAGACACCTGGTTCATGTAACTGTAGAGGGAACTCAACTGGCGCCTTTATCTCAGGAGAGTCTCCACACATCCAGAACTGAACTGCAGGCCAGATAAACCCACCATTTGTCTGACTGAAATTTCAGTCTCTTTAAATCATTTAAGCTTCAGTTCAAATTAAACTTGCAAATTCTGGATTCCTTATAACCGTGCTAAAGATTGCAACCATATGCTTGCTTATTTTGCCAATTTGAAAAAGAAATTAAGCATTCTTTTAAGAGTGACCCAACCAGTCAGAAATTGTACATCTGCAATGAAACGGCTGTATTTTTAAGTGTTACTGACGTATTTCTACTTTTATTATAATCCTGTCTCTTACTGGCAATTACTTTCCAAGTATGTCACTTACATTAACTCAGAGCTGAAGTGCACACAAATCTTGTATATAGGCTTTTTCTATATGACTGCCATTTCTGCCATGAATGGAGTGTCATCAGAGGCTTCAGGAGTTGGAGAAATAATAATCCAGTTCTACTTTGACTGTCCATCTCACTGCACTTTTTTTTACACTACAACTGGATCACTCTTCATTATATGCAGCATAGATCTGACGTGGGAAGATTTCCACGTCCAAGGTAGCACGTGTGTGGGAATGCCATGCACCCAAATGACTACCCATGACTTTATGGGTGTTGTTCAAGGTACTTTGATTCTCTCTGTCTCTCTCTCACATTGAGTGGTATGTGTAAGTACTTTGACTACTAGAGACTCTCTGAGCTGTTCTGTAACATCGTGAAAGGTGCCCGAACTAATCTCATATGGACAAATATACCCCTGGTGATCTTGATATGATATTTTAATGAAAACAGTATTCTGTAGTGCAAGACGAATGACTTGATACACTGCTTTTGAAAAGCGACTAATTGGTTTTAAATATAGCATTGTATTACAAATTTAATATTCTCCTAGGGCTTTATGGCTTCATATTGTAAAGCAAGAACAATTTCCTGAAAGCCAGATTCCTGGCATGTGTTTGAGGTGCAGCGCAATACAATGCATCTTTATTTTGCACATGCGGTATGCAGTGCATGAAAGACAGGATCCTAAAACACTGTGCAGAGTTAAATCCTATAAGAGAATACACCAAAATAAATTACACTGATGGTAAGGCATTTTACAGGATGGCAAAGCTGTTAAAGTATTCAATCATGAGGCCAATAACAGAGGGCGGGAATTACAGAGAAGGCAGAACACACATGCCGTGTTATCTGCTTTGAAAAGAGAAGGATAAAAGCAAAGTCACTTTTGGCCTCAGAAGCTGAGAAAGGGAAGGACGTTACATCAGCAGCATCAAGACTTTAGGAACAGCAACAAAACGTCAATCATTATTTAAACGCAGTTGGTGTGGGATTCACTAGAAACAGATTGGATCAAACCTGTGAACAACTCTTAGAAATACTGTAGATGAGGTGTGAAATGGATATGGAGGTAGTGCAATATCAGACAATCCTACTGATTGTGCATGTCAGTTGCTGGCAAGCAAATTTCTTCCCCCCCCCGCCCCGAAATACAGTTTGCAGCATTTCAAGCTCTGTGAGAGGAATTCTGCCTTAAGGAGCTTTATGATAAAACTTTTTGGAAGGGCAAATACAAAAACATGGGTCACTCAGGGTTTTTTGAACAAATTGTTGTATCACTGTTGCTGCTGTTATTTTACATTTGGTTCCTCTGAGTTCATTCAGACAAAACATGTCAGTTATCCTACCCAATTTCTCCCTTCTTCATGGGTGTGAAGAATCAAACCCATAGAAGTTTACAATATTCTTCACACGAGACACACGCTTGACATGGGTTCATTTGGCACTTTTCTCTGTTGTCACCAGAAATTCAGCGTCTGTGCAGGTCTGGCTAAAGATCTCAAAATAACTGGCCTGACAATGGGTAGCAAATTGTCGCAGAAGATGGGAAGCCTTACGATCATTATATATTCACCCATCAAATCATACCAAGTGTACCTCTGATAGAAGAGACATTACCATGTTGCTGTTTGCTTTTGCAGAGATATCCCCAACCAAGAGGCCAGAAGAAAAAGAAAGTTGTGAAGTATGGAATGGGTGGCATGATTATCGTCTTGCTGATTTGTATTGTCTGGTTCCCACTGCTCTTCATGTCTTTAATCAAATCTGTTGCAGGCATCACCAACAAGCCTCTAGATGTATCAATCACAATAACTCTAGGAGGTTATCAGGTAAAAAGGAAGAAAGACTAAAAGCAAACTCTGTTTTCGTACTGTATTTCCTTGTGCTATTTCTTATTCCTTTCATTGAATTGAACTCTCCTGCCTCCCACAAATGATCCCTTTTGAGTTTAAAAATATGTTAGTTTATCACTAAAGTAAAATATTATCTTCATTTGCAAGTTAAAACCAGAACCTCCTGGCAGTGGAATCTGAATAAATTATCCTACATCAGGTACACTCAGATAACTGCCTGCAGGTCCACATGGTAAATATAAGATAATTGGAGATAGCTTGCTTCTCAGTGGAATGAGATCATAACCTTCTCCTGTTGAATCGAGTGCCGTAATTGTCTTGGACTGTGATGCACAGGATGCTGTGCTGTGTATGTAGCAGCTGATGTGAAGTAAATGTGACAAGTGTGTATTCTTTTGTTTCCCAGCCTATTTTTACAATGAGTGCTCAACAGAGTCAGCTCAAGGATTTGAATCAGACTGGTTTCAATGCGTTTCTGGGAAGCTATAGGGGTAACACTGTAAGTGAAATGCAGAATACCTCATTACTTAAAAATGCGTGCATGTTTCCATGGAGGCCTTTTGTAAGTTTTGTTCGTGCAGCTATAAGTGGTCAGCAGCACTGCCATCATTTGGAAGATGTTTCCATAAAGAGGGTTTGCATGAGGAAAGGTTCGGACAGATCATTTCTTAGGACAGGGCTGGGTTATGGTGAGACAAGTTCCCATTAATCGAGACATCTTTGCACAAAATCATGGAAGACAGAAACCCCAGTTGTCCCGTTGCCCGAATAAAAACCTCCCCTCTAAATTTCACAAACCTTCAGGAGACATGATGCTGTTGGTGTACTGCCAAAACAAACGTGCTGTGGGGAGATAACAGTGTCGGCACTTTTAAGCTCCATGCTCCTTCCTATAGCACACACAGCTTTCACCTCCCAGTGAGGAGATGTGGTGCCATCAAAAGAAAGTGTGTATGGCCTAGAAAAGTTTTGACGCTAATATGTCAAAATATAAACATTTAAACATAGCCTCACTATTTAATGGTGCTACATGCACAAAGTTTCCCAGGAAAAAGACTAGTAATTAGTAGAAGCTGTTGCATTACTAAAGTAACTGAGGTTTGATCAGACATAACTTTAAAAGAAGTGCTTGCTTCTAGCCCATTCAAGAAGTAACATTTTTTGGTATTAGATCCTACCAGATAGCCCATGTATTATAGCACTAATATTGTAATCTTGATCCACTTTGGAAGTTACTAGTTTCAAGTTGCCGTATCCTTTGGAGACATGTTTCTCTGCAGAAAGAAGCTTAACAAAAGACAGAGTAACATTTTAACTTAAGTTTAAATAGACTTTACAGAGTTTACCTGATGAACTTTCAGACTCATTTTAGCTCACGTGGCCGTTGTTTTTCAAACAGCAGGGCCAATTTTGTTTTGCCTTCTTAGCTCAGCTATACTTTGTTTATTTCCCTTCCAATCTAAAGCCACAGTTGGTACCGGAGGAAAACAATCAGTGCAAACCACTGCACTTACAATTAAACACACATTTACAATTGTGCCTGATGGGGAAATGTGGCTCTATGTCTTATGAATATCACCACACTGAAATTTTCTTCTCCTCTTCTGCACCTACAGGCTGCATTGCAGTTTCTAGAGGGCTATGGAAAAGAAGATATAACTCTAGCAGATCTAGAGGGAAATTCAAACTCTTTATGGACCATCAGCCCTCCCAGTAGAGAGAAAATGATACAGGGACTGCTGGATTTTTCAGCTGAGTTCACTGTAGTTCTTTCATGGAGCATTCAAAGGTAATTAACAGGGCTGTTATGAGGTTGATGGATCATTTGCCAAGCGTTCGCTCAACAGAACAGTTCCGTGCTGCATTTTTGCTTTAGTTTTTCAGCAAATTCTGTTGTACTGCAGAGCAAAAAAACACCTGAAAGTAAGAGGGAGAGAGACAGAGAGAAGTGACCTTGGTTACACAGGAAAACAATTTTTGCCTGCAGTTCTCAAAAAATAAAGAGAGAAACGGAGCTATTTCCAAGTACATAATTTAAAAAGGCAGGGTGGAGTTTTCAATGGGACTTAAGGGGAATTGGGGAAAGTGAGAAAATTTTAGCCAGTTTTAGATGGAGATGTTCAAATAAACTGCCCCAAACAACAACCTTGTTAGCATTTATGGGAACTGAATACTTAGACCTAGTTAAGGCCTAAAAACTATGAGGAAATAATACAAACAGAAGTGCGTGGTCTTCTTAATTAAATGAGTCTATAACTGACACAAAATATGTTTTTAAATACGCACATATTCGGAGACTTTGTTATGCAAATAGCATAACAATGGCAGGGATCCATTTTGACAAGACCTTTGCCTGTTTACTTGTGGTTTCTTTGGCCTCGGTGAACTATTACTTTACAGTGAAGTTTTTGCAAGAGACAGCCTAGAATATAAAGTAGTTGCAGGCTAGAGCACACCCAGTCACTGAGGTGGTTTGTTGGGTGCTGTCTGCCAGCTGGGATCCCTGTAGACTGCTGGATTAATTTGGAGTTGTCATAGCTCCATGGAAATTAAGTACCTTTGCAGCCCCAGTATCTACCTGTTTTGTTGGAAGTGGACGCTGGATTGTTATAGCAATCCTCAGCACAAGACTCTGCACAGGAAGCAGGTCAGCTGGATCACTGTGGGAGCTCTGAACATGTTGGGTCAGTCCTTCCACACTCAAAAATAGGCTTGTAATGAATCTGCACCCTTGATTCAACTTTATTTGACCCCCCTTATTTTCCTGGAAGCATACAGTATTAGCTAGTGAATTACATCACTCCATCATTTCTGAACCTTATATTAATTTTTAATACTGCTTCTCAGTTTGCCCATATGCTTGGATAACTACAGACATTCATACATTATTTGAAAGAGACCTTTTTCACTCTCAAATTATATCCTGTGGATTACAGCGGGCACATGAATGATTGAAAGCGGTAAAGGCTTACCACAGTGACCTTCCACTTTTTCTCCGAAAAGGGTCTTTCACCTGGGCCAGGAGACCACAAGCAGCTGTGAGATGGCCCTTTTTTGTCACTCAGGCAGCGTACACGCTTTCTGCCTTTGCACATCATGTGCCGGGGAGGTTTCTCTGCAGCCCTCAGGAGCCCAGGAGCTGCCTTACCCAGCTGCTGCATCCTGACCGCAGGGCACGGCACAAGGCGTGATGCGAAAGCTGATCCTGCCCCAGCTGTGTTCTGCAGCTGGCCTGAAGACTCAGGAGGAGGCATGGTGGTCCTAGGAGCCTGTTAGCTACACATTTCTGCTGGGCTGAGGTGGGGGTTCAGGGAAGCTGTAGCTGACTGCAGCATCTTTAGCTGCCCGGGCACAGAATGCGTGGTAAAGCAGACCATCCCATTGCCTAAAGTCACAGCAGGCACGCTCCATTTCCCATTCTGATTTGGCTGATGTAATGAGCAAAATTATATTAATCTGTCATCATTGTCCTGTAATACATACAAAGGCACAGTCAGTTAGAAAAATACAGCTTTAAGGCTGCTACATATCCTCTGTGGGAAAACACGCCATCTCAGGTACAAGTGGCATGATGCTTGCTTTAGCAAAGGGTGGGATAGCCAGGGTCAGTGCAGTTAGACTAGTTAGACAACTAGCTCTAGCGTTCAGCAAACAAGCATTTAGGTTATGGTCTCAGTGTAGGTTGACGATGTGTCTTCCCTTTTACTTACAACAGAAATCTCACCCTTGGTGCCAAAGCCGAAATAGCATCAGATAAACTTACTTTTGTCCTACCAGAGAACACCAGAAGAGATATTGCTACAATGATGTCCGGACAGCAACTGGAAAAGGTGTAAGTTATTTTCTTTGCCTATTTATATGAAAACCTCCCTTTTAAACCTTATTTCCTAAGGTGATCAGGCTTGTGCAACTGTGTCATTTGTCTGCCCATCTGTCCCCCTCTAATAACTTTGGAGCCTTGTTCACAGAAGCCAACAGTATTGAAGTCACATAATAGTAATATTAAAGGTAAAAGCTTATTTCCTATGATAAACGTGGGCTGAGAAGACCATGAACACTGGAACGCCACCAACAAGGATGGTGAAACTATTAGTAACTTTTCTTTGATTTATTGGATAAGCACAAGTTCATTACAGTATAGTCACAGTTAAACTCTCCTTTGGGTTACTTCAGTTCAACTTGACCTGAGGATGTTGTATTGATGATCTTTTTGTTGTAAATAACCATCCAGACTGTGTTTCTCATTGTTATTCTTGAATAGTATTAGATTGCCAAGGAAGTGTTAAGTCACTGCGGTCAAAGGGTAACATCTGCAGTCGTTTCTGACATCAGATCTTTTCCTGTAATGGAAATTCACAAGGCAGAAAAAGCATGCTCTTCATATGAATATCAAACATTATCCTATGGATAGAGCCTTATAGCATTAACAGCAGTGGTACCTCCTCTCAGATTTGAAAGGAGTCTGGCTCTTCCTCTTCCACCTGCTCGCTGGGGATTACTTTAGAGCAGTAGTCTCTAAATACTGCTAAGCCAACACGTCATCTCTGAAGGCCACCTGATCTGATTTGTGGCCGCAAGAGTTGAAAAGTTAAAGCTGAGGCCGACTGGGATAGTGAAAACTCTGAGAGGTTCATATCTGTTAGTAGGTGGAAATGAGATTTGTCTTCTCTGTGCACAGCTCTTTTTCTGCACCCACGCACACTTGTACATCCAAACAGACTGTTGTTGCCCATCTGATCATTCCATTTAAAAATTATTTCATGCCTCTTTTACTTTTCTGCTGTGTGAGGATACGGGAATATTTCCTAAGGTGATGTAGTGCCAAGGAGGGTAGATATTGCTCTTTTGTGGGAAGAGGCAATTCATTCGTAATTCTCTCCTTGCAGGAGGCAAGCAGTAATATAGAAGATATACCTGCATTTGCCTGTGTTGCAATAATATTGTTGATGTAAGCTCTTTTTACTTTGTCATAAAGGAAAATGGCAGCTAGTAGCCATTTGACTACTTCAGCAGGGAGCTTTCTGCCTCCACCTCTGCTGGGACAACTTAGCTGCTGAGCTCTTACCCAACTTCTGGGCCTCCTGGGAGTGATCAGGAGGGACTTTAAATGGGCCACCTCTGTTCTTGCTCAGCCTGGTGTATGCAATGTGGCAAAGCATCACAGGACTTCCCTGAGAGCTCCCCTTCCCTAGAATTTTTCAGTCATTTGAGGAAAAAGTTCGGGTAGTATCTCTCCTTTTAATGAAACATCTCTCTCTCTGCATGCTGGTAATTAATTCCCACTTAAGGTGATTTAATTGTGAGTCTAATGGAATAACTTTTACAAACACCTTTCTTTTTAAGTTTGAAATCCTCCTATAAACTGTGAAAATACTTCCCAATGAAAGATTCTGGCAAAAATTCTCACTCTTTTCAGGTGTTATTATCGAAACATCTTGCAATGCTGAAGCCGTAACTGTTCTCACCACGTATTTTTCTAGCTACATATTTTTCTAGCTTGTTTACTGCTGGTGATGTGTTGCCTTTCTTTGTGCTGCTGCTTATATAGCTGACTATAAAAGCAGCTTTGTTAAAAAGGGGAACAAAATATAAAGTCTACATTCCTTGCAAACACACATGCCCCAGGTGTGGGGGATTCATGGCGCGTGAATGGCGACATTATGGATGGAGCTCCCTGCTGAAGTACTGACAGAACATAGTTAATAAATCCAGCTAACTTTCAGATGTGACATCTGAACACTATAAAATCATACCTTAAGCCAAGAATTACTGGGAACTGTGTATAGCCTTCTTAGGCATTTCTAAATTATTTTAGAGGTATAAAAATATGAAATATTTGCTTTCTCATTTTTTCCAGAACATTAGAGACAGTGTACCCGTACTACATCAAGGCTCCTAGTGATTCTCTGGCGAAACCCATAAAGCAGCTATTGACAGGTATGTGTCCAGACCACGGTAAACAGCGTATGGTTGAAAGAAGTGCAACACAGCCCTCACACTTGCACATTCACAGAGCTGTTACGGGGCACCTCAGGCTGAAATGCGCTTACAATGGTTTCTGCCTGGTGCCTGCAAGCTTGGGGAGAGGTGAGGTAATACAGCGTAAGGCAGAAAATGCATCTGGATGTATTTTAGCTTTGTATTTGTATTTAACAGTGAGGACTCTAAAGATGAAATCCCGCTCCCTTCCTTCAAGTCCGATTTCAGGAACTGCTTTCCTTTGTTTTCTGGGGAAGTGATGACAAGTTTCACTTCTCCACATCTCCCTGCTGCCTTACCAGAAACAGTCAGTAATGCTGCACGTCTGCAAATGTGGCTCCTCAGCTTAAATGAGGACACTGAATGGTTCTTTTTTTAGCTATTCCTTCCGTATTGGCTACAAGGAATCCAGTTTAGGTAAATCATTGAATTTCAGAGTGCTGTTACCCAACAAGAATGCATATGGGCGCTCACAGACATAGGGAATGCACGCACACATGTGCACATACGCGCATGTGAAAAACCTGTTGGGTTGGAAGAGTAGGAACAAGTCTTTATCTAAGAATACTTTGCTCAACAGAGGTTAAATTTGGTGCTTGGGCGCAGTAGTAGTACTGTATAATGCATTACTGTTCAAGGTTCAGTGAGCGTGATTAGATTAATTGAGGAAAATAGTTCTTGAGGCTGAACCTAGCTCTATGAGTAGCAATAAGTTATGAGTGCTTCGCTGTCATTAGTCAGGTTCTCTTGTAAAGAACTCTTAATTTGGGATTCTTCAAAAGGGCTTTAATGTATACATTGCTAATTTACGTTCCGCAGAAATCAGGAGGGCTAGAGTTCATCTCCTGTCTGTGTGATCAGTATGCATAATAGGATAGTACGCTTTTCTTGATATAAGAGAATAACATCTTTCATACCAAGACATAAATGATTTATGGTGATAGTTTCACCTTGACATATGGAAGCTGACCACTATCCCTTCAGGTTAAATGTGTTTTTTTAGGCCTGAAATGCAGACATGCTGACTGTCGGTGATACTCTGGCCTGAAAATATTAAAATGATTTGACAGTTGTACAGAAGAAAATGTAGGTGATATGAAACATTTTATTTATTTAATGCACATTCAGATGAGATTTGCAGAATGAAAACCACAGAAGTCTAGATATTATACTTCCGTACAGAAATGATGTAAAATGGGTTTTAGGAGAATTATAATGAACCTTTACTCGGTCATTTTATCATGCAGATGTTTGAAGTATCTGACTCAAAGCAGTTTGACTTTTGCAATTCTTGGTATATATATTAACATTTCTTTTTTTCAATAGACTGCAGATGGGAAAACATTACGGTTTCCCTGGTCAAAAATGTGTCTGAAGAGGGAGTTCGTGAGTGGTGGGTTTTGAATCAGCTTGGAAAAAGATACAAAACATCTGAAGAGAGTCTTGAGCTCTTCATATTCAGTGATAAAGTCAGTCCACCAAGCCTTGGATTCTTGGCTGGTTACGGGTAAGAAGGAATCTTTACATAAAATTAAAATAACGTAGATAAGATAGAAGTAGGTGTGACTTTATTTGCTGGTTTGGGGGTTTTATTTCTTTTTTGTTGTTGTAGTGTTTGAACATTACAACATTTTGAAAAGGGGTTTTGTGAGATTTTCAAATTCATGTCTATTAATGTTATCTATATTCATATTTGTAACGAATGGCATTAACCTTGATACCTGCTCTCCAGTGGGCAAGAAGGCAGAAGCACTCTTCACACCAATTTCCTATTCAAATAAAATCGTTTAAGTGATGTTAGTTTAGCTACAGATCGAGTTTTGCCCAAACTCTGCCCAGTTTTGGCAACCTTCCCAACCTTATAGCCAGGACTCTGGGTGTGAAACAGTTATGAACTACATTTCCATAGACAGAGGAAGGCAGGAGACTGTGCCTTCCCGGGAGATATGCCCTTTTGGCATGATTTTGGAGAACTCCTCATAGAAGGATTATCAGGGGAGGACAGGCAAATGTTAGTCTGTCACCAGTTATACGTACTTCAATGAAAAATATTAGATATGAAACCTGGCAGATCATTTGCCTTTCGCAGCCAGCAATTGCCAGGTTTCCCACTGTGACTTCCAAGCTGTAGCAGATGGGCCACGAGACCATCAGCGACTGGGGTTAAACCCTTTAAGTCCGCAGCCTCAGCTGTTTATGTTCCCAGATTTCTGTGGTGTTTGAAGAGACCTTATTTTCCTTCATCCTGCAGCACAGCAGAAACAAGATCCTAATTAGAAATTAACGTTCACTCAGCTGACAGATTACACTTAGCCCTGTAGATGAGCTCCCTTACACTTGGCTGACCCTTTTTGGAGGTGTGATTTGAACTCTTTCCTTTCTTTCTTTCCAGCATCATGGGACTATATGCCTCGGTTGTCCTGGTGATAGGGAAATTCGTCCGTGAATTTTTCAGTGGGATCTCTCACTCCATCATGTTTGAGGAGCTACCCAATGTGGACCGAATCTTGAAGTTGTGTACTGACATTTTCTTAGTGCGAGAGACTGGAGAACTGGAACTAGAAGAAGACCTGTATGCCAAACTAATATTCCTGTATCGCTCACCAGAGACTATGATCAAGTGGACTAGGGAAAAAACTAATTGATCTCTTTGGTGTCACACTGCGAATCAAGTTGATTTCATCTGAATTTTAAAGGAAAAAAAAAAAAGCACAATATTCTCTTAAGAGCTAAGCCTTTTATAGTTAGGTAGCAATGTTTTTCACTGAAGGAGTCCTGGAAGCTACGGCCTTAGGAATCCATGCTGCCTTTCAAATTAAGGATCAACAGTGAAGAAGGTTGGATGATTTGTTGTTTTTAATGTGCCACTCCTCTACAGTCTGGGGACTGCTTTGTAATTTAATCAACAAAAAGTTTGCATCTTTGTCTGGCTAATTTAGTTTGCCAGACAATCATTACAACTTAAAGAGCAAAGAAAGGAGTGAACCCACAGATGACTCCAGTGTACCTTCTTAACCCTTTCTGGAGCCATACGGATTGGATTGTGCAATATGCTGTTGTACATCACTGACTTTCAAGCTACAGTAATGGGACGCTGACTAGCCTTCAGGACACCCGAGACCCAGGGCCGCAGTGGGAACTGAAGACATTCTAGCCATACCCATTTGTAGAAAAGCAGAGGTTTTGATGTACAAAGGACACTGTGGACAAGCCTCTGTCAGCAAAAAGGAAACAAGTAACAATCTCTTTAAATGCCTTATTTTATTTGTACAGTCACAGAAGACATTTCCACCAAACATCAATGACTTGTCTCAGGAAAAAAAAAAAAAGCAACTGAAACTTGACACTTCGTCAAGGTTAACTGATGGCTAGAATAATTATGGTGAATTATTGGGATGTTCTGCTGGGCAATTCTCTTCAAAGTTACTGCTTTCCATTAGATGAGAAAAGAAAGCAAATTCAATGACCTAAGGAGCTACTTCATTTCTTATAACCCTTTCAAGACTGAATAGTGTGTGCTTCTCTCTGCTCCCCATGACATGCTTTTTCCCATTTCGATGATTTAAGGCAACTGTTGTTTTGCTGTTAGCTGATATTCTTCTTCCAGTGTTTCAGGTATATGAAAATGTTTACATATTCCAAGTCACATTTTTACATCCGAGACGGGTTTTTTTTAAGTTCCCAAATATAGACATACATATGAGCTTGAAAAATGGCCTTTTTCTTAAATTACTATTATTAGTGACACAAGTGGCTCATTAGAGAACATTGTAGCATGAAAATTTACAATTGCAATGTAGGTTTCATTCCATCTTAAAGAAATTATTGAGAAAAAAAAATCATTGAGTGGGTAGGGTATGTTAAAAGGGTATGCTGTGTAGTTTTGATTCAGTAATGACTTAAAATAAAGCACATGTTGCAAAGTCATTTTAGAAGTATTTTTTCCTCTGCCTTTTTACATGAAATGGGAAAAGTTTGACATTCTTCTAACTCTGTGACAAATAAATCTCTTTCTTGTAGTTAGCTGCTATTTATTATATGAATGATTAGTTAATCACCAGAAAGAAACTAATACAACATAATTTGCTGGCACATTTTACTGCAGAACTTCATAAAACAGCACAACTAAATGAAGTTGCAACATACTCTGCTGAGTGCTTCCATGACAAATGCTGTCACATCCATTCTATACTGTGAAAACTAACATTTTGAGCACCACAAAGTGCACAAAATAAAAATCGCTTCATCGTATTGTAACAATAAAATCATTTGGTGACTGGAACTCACTGTAAGACAACCTGATTTCCTCCAAAGCGTAATGGAAAGGCGGCTGCTCGTACAGCCAGGCAGCATTCCCCTGCCTGGTGGAGAGTTTTGCTCTGTTTCTTCCATAGGACCTGTGAATGAAAATCAAAATACATAGGGCAGCCCTAACGTAAGACCAACAGGGATGCTAAAATGTCCTTTGTGGTTAGATGGATCCTCACCTGGGTGTTCAGTGATTTTAAGGAGAGCAACACTGGAAGAAGTGTGAAGGGTGTAATGTGTTTCTAAAGGTACCAGCCAGCAGAATCATGCTGGCCACAGTTGGTCCTGGCTCCCTTCCTGCTTCCTTCTCTTTAACAGGCACTTCCTTTCTGGTGAGAAAAATCTATCCGCAGAGTGAGCTGTACAGTTATTTGGGCTTTGCAGAAATGTGCTGCTCTTTCTTTCATGGATTGATCGAACTTTGAAAATAAAAGGATTCTTCTGTTGGTTTTTTATTTATTTTTTTAAAACAACATACAGTCAAATTGGTGACACGGACTGGATAGCTGACTACAACAGGTGAAAAGCGTACTGCTGATGACCATCCTTTGAGCCCAGCCATCCAGATAAACTCAAACTGTCAGCGAGTTTCTAGGGGCTTTCTTTAGGGAATCAATATAGGGGCCAGTACCATCTAATGTCTTTATTAACAACCTGGAGGACACGACAGAGTGCACTTTCAGCAAGTTTGTGGCCCACACCAAATCTGGGTCTGGGGAGGTTTGTGATAACATAAGTGTGTCGACTGGCCTCCTGGGGCATGGGGTGGGCAGTTGTTACAGGGAGGACGGGAATGCCTTTCAAAGCAGACCTCAAGATGCTGGAGAAATGAGCTGCCGGGTACTTCATGAAGTTCAACAAATGCAAAGTCCTGCATCTGAGGCAGACTAACCCCGTGCAGCAATTCAGACTGGCTGAGTGGGTAGGGAACAGTTTTACAATAAAAGAAGCCAGGGCGGGGGATGGGAGCTGGGTGTATATCAGCAGGGTGCCCTTGAGGCAAAGAAAATCAACAGCATACTGGGCTGCATTTACAAGAGCAGAGCTGAAAGTCAAGGGAATTTATTAGGCCCCTCTATTCAGCACTTGTGAGACCACATCTGGAGAACTGCATGCAGGTTTGGGGTCCCCAGTGCAAGAAAGACACTGACATACTGGAATGAGTCTGGCAGAGGGCTGGAGGACACGACGTGCGAGGAGGGGCTGAGGGAGCTGGGCTTGTTCAGCCTTAAAAAGAAGTCCAAGGGGAGAGCTTCTTGGTGTCTGCAGCTACCTAATGGCAAGGTACAGAAAAGGTGGAGCCAAGCTGTGCAGAGCTGCACAACGATAGATCAAGAGGCAAGAGACACAAGTTGCAACAAGGGAGAGTCTGATTAAATAGAAGGAAAATTGCTTTCACCATGAGGGTAGTCAGACACTGGAGTAAGGGCCCAGAGAATCTGTGGGATCTGCAGCCTTGGAGGTTTTCAAAATCTGACTGGAAATGCCCTGAGCAGCCTGTTGTAACTGGCCATGCTTTGCATGAGAGGTTTGACCTGAGGCCTCCTGAGGTCCCTTAAAACCTCAATTATACCACGATTTTAGGATTCTGCCAGAGACGCTGTAGCTTACCAAAGACAATGTATTGGCTACTGTAACAACCACCTCCAAAATATCAGAATATAAGTCATCGAGTCCAAAGCAACAGCATAGTTGTACAGAAATACTTGTAACTACAGACATACCTTAGTAAGCCCGTGTCCAATTTTCCAGAGCTGAGCACTGCCAGGAAAAGGTCCTGTTTTCCCTCTTCCACCCTTGTAATCAAGAAATTATGGCTCCCAATATGATAACATAAACCCTTGCATGTACCAATGGACTGAATTGTATGGATGGGATTAAATGGCCTTTTAGAAGGTTACCAGGTCAGACTTAAATGAAACAGATCCTTGTGGTTATTTTCCCAGGCTTTAGGACTCCTTCCTGTTTTGTTCAATACAGGAGTAGCTCTTCAATGGAATAAGCCTGGGTAAAAAAAGAAGAGCCTTAAAATAAAATCAACTTTTTTTTTTATAAGCATCAGAGTTTTTACTTTCCTTACAAGACTTCTAGTGTTTCCAAAGAAGCTGCAGGTTCAAAGCTGCGCCAGGGGAGGTTTAGACTGGACATTAGGAAACATTTCTTTACCGAGACGGTGGTCAGACACTGGAACAGGCTTCCCAGAGAGGTGGTCAATGCCCCAAGCCTGTGAGTATTTAAGAGATATTTGGGCAATGCCCTTAATAACATGAATTAACTTTTGGTCAGCCCTGAATTGGTCAGGCAGTTGGACTATATGATCGTTGTAGGTCCCTTTCAACTGAAATATTCTATTTTCTATTCTATTCCATTCCATTCCATTCCATTCCTCAGTGTCAGCAATAACAAATTTCACGTCTGTGGTATTGTCACAAAAGGCATTTTTCCAACCTAGCTCACAGCTTTTGTGAAAGAAAATTGCAAAATTGTTTCTTTATGGGGCTGAACTATACTGATAGTCCACAAAACCCACCCTTGCACCATGGAGAGTCAGAGTGCTGAACCTACACTTTTCTGATCATTGGTATTGATAGACGAGGACAAACTTCAACATAAGATCCCTTTGCTCAGGGACTTGCCCAATTGTGGTCTGGCAGTCTCCAAAGATGGCAGCGTCACAACCCCTCTGGTCTGCCCCAGTGCTTAACCACCCTCAAGGTGAACAGAGGTTTTCCCCATATCCATTTGGATTTCCTTCTCACAGCTTTGTGGCACGGCAACTGCTCCTTTCTGCTCGGGAAGCCACTGTGTGTTTAAAGCGTCCAGCAAGCAGGGTCTGCAGCCCCTCAGCTCTGCTGCCCTCATCAGAGGACCACTCTGGAAGCGGCCTGGCCACCAGGCACTTCTCATGCTCCAGACTTTGCCCAGTGAGCTAGCTAGCAGTAAACCACGTCTGTGAGGCGAAACTACAGCAGAAATTTGCAAAACGCGGATCACTCTATGGTTACCACATATTAACAACAGCATTGTGATTAATGCAACCAGCCTGATGCACACATTTACCAGAGAGTACAGTTCCTCTGTTTAGCTGGCAAGAACGTTGCTTTCCAGGTGCTGGCAGAGGACATGCTGATTCTGCTGTGCTTCAGGAAATGGTGGCATGGCCTGTTTTATGGTCCAAGAGGGAGAACCAGGCGTGGAGGAAGGAGGCCAAGTCCAATGAGATCTAATGCTGGCAGCCTGAAGTTGAGTTCACAAATTCGATGAATACTCAGTCCAATAAGTGTTTGGAGCATTTCCTGAGCACTTGGCCACCACCTTTGTGCAGGAGCTTCACTTTACATGAGAGCCAGGAGACTGCGAAGGGATTTTATCTGATTCCTGTGGTGCTCTCTCCAAAATTCTTGAGCTCCCAGAGGAGCTGCTGCTGCCTGGAAAGCACCCAGTGGCTCGTTTCAGCAAATGCCACTGAGGTGCTGCATCAGGACAACAGCAACTATCCAACCCTGCTGCTCCTGAGCCGATGAGCCTTCTCTTACATGAAATAAGGTGCCAATGTGGAGATTGTCCCTGGAGTCTGCTCCTAGTGAGTGCTTGCGGCTTCCATGCACCTTTACCGTACACCACGCACTTGCGGCTGCTCTCCTAATATCCCATTTTTGAGTCTCCTACACAGTAGCCACTGTCAGAAGACAAAAAAAACCCATAATTCTTTGTGAACTGTTACCACACCAAGGTGTCCCCAGTTATGATTCTCTCTTGCAATTAGATAAATAAATAAATGCTAACTACACTACCCGAAAATGGACCCCTCAGCAGTTTCTGCCTCAGCTTCACTCCCACGTAGGAAAAGGGCACACAGCCGAGTGGCCAGGGGAGAAGCCCAAGATCCAGAGCTGAATACTGCCTTCTGTTTCCTCACCTTCCTACAAACTCGCCTTTTAAACTGAAGCAGCTGCTCTTTTTTTTTTTTTTTTACCCAATTTTCTGGTGAGGTAAAAGGTGAGGTTATATTTTGCCTCTGTGCGAGGCAGCAGTCTTTAGCCAGAGGGGTAAAAGGCCATCACGGTTGTCAGCACCAAGTTGACAGAAAACATGTTCTCACACTGCCCCTCTCCTAGCAAACCCAGGTGGTTCCTGCAGCATCAAGCACAAAATTGAAGATGATCCAGTTTTCTGTAGCCTCAGGTTTGGCAGCCCTGACTCACTCGCAGTGCTGAGCTTTCAGTTTTCCACTATATTGTGGAAATCATGTTTTGGCTACAACGGTTCTTACAGCAATCACGTGGCAGTGGCGAGCACCACCCTGCATTTCCCTCAGTGATCCCTGTTGTTGCACACAGGGTCCAGGCCATTTATTCCTTCCATTTCCCTCAGCGATCCCTGTTGTTGAACACGGGGTCCAGGCCATTTATTCCCTCCATTTACCTCAGCGATCCCTGTTGTTGAACACGGGGTCCAGGCCATTTATTCCCTCCATTTTCCTCAGCGATCCCTGTTGTTGAACACGGGGTCCAGGCCATTTATTCCCACCCAGTTGACCTGTGCAACACTGCACTAATAGGCAAGGCAGAGTGGGGACACCCCTGTGAAGCCTCTGGGCGTTTTACCACCCAAGGTGACAGAGAGCTGACTGCAAAGCCAGTGAAGATTTTCTGCTGTTTCAAGTAGACTGTTTTTTTTCGGAGATGAGGAAAACGGCATGGCCAAGGAGGTGATGTCATATTCATCGAAGTTTCAGTCATATCCCATGTCCAGCATTTATGTGGTAACACTGTTTAAAGAGACACCGCTTAAAATCAAAGTGCTCCCGTTTCAGCAGGCTGTGAATGCTGAGGATGCAGGATGGGGTTCCCAGGTCCCACGGCAGGGACCCACCACCTGCGGCCTCAGCCACAAACTGATTTGGACTTCAGCTCCAAGAGGGGCCTCAATAGCAGCTTGTGTTCACAATAAAAGCCAAGAAGTCCACCAGAAACTGACACTGAGGAGCTGAGCCCTAGAAAAAAGCCACATCTTGCTTGGGACTGACAGCCTGACCCTGCCCCGGTGCTGGGGGTGAGGCAGGAGCAAAGCTGGGGCAGGAGCAGCTCCCAGTCGCAGCATTGCCCGCGTTCTTCTGCCTCTGCACTGTAACACGTCTGCATTAGACTTGTGTCGCCAGTGCCTTCAAAGAAAAACAGGAGTTTCAATTAATTCTCTCACTTTTCTTTAGTTTCCACTGGAAAAAAAAAAAAAAGAAAGAAAGAAAGGAAGAAAGAAAATACTTCACTTCTCAAAGGGGTTTTCTTAAGAAATTTGGGATGCTAGGCAGGCAAAAGCTAAGCCTGCATTCCCAAGATGTGGTTTAAATTGACGTGTACCTAAAATGTAGCATTTATATTGGCCACTCCTTTATCTTTAGCCATTCCGAGAAACAAAACAAAACCCTTCATCTCTTTACTTTTTTTTTCCTTTACAAGACGGCAGAATCACCACCAGCATTTGTTCCCCTAGACCCAAAGGAACAGAGAAACCTGCTGGTTTTCTTCCCCAGCCTACGGATGCATTTACTCCCTTGTAACACCCATCGATGGTCCTGACGCAGCTTCAGAAAACAGGAGGAGAAGCAGATTTCAGCTGCAGTGTGTTTTCCTCAGCTCTGTTTAGAAACCCGTGTGTGGTCCTGCACGCAGTGGTGTTACTTTGCCAATCAGTGCAAGGTCGGTGGCTCTGACAGCGCACCCCGGGCGGTCACACCAGGCCTCCCAGAAATCCCACTTGCATGTGTGTGACAAGGCAAATCGTTCAGCTCCTCTTCAGCGTTTGTGTAATCGAAGCATTCGCGGTTTTTCCCTGAGTTGCTAAACTGGCTAATCCCCGTGAGAGCAAAACTGCTGCTGCTCGCCATGGCATCATTCGGTATTTAAACCGTGTTTCTGCCCTGGGTGCGTATGGGCTATTTTAGATAATTTTTTTTTTGTGTTCTTTCTTTCTTGAGAGGGAGGAAAACAGAGGAAATCTAATGGTTTATTACAAGCTTGGGGAAAGCAAGAGCAAAGCAACCTGTGAGCATGCAACAGGAAAGGCAGCTTCCCCGTTTAGTGGCCAAGGGAGCAGAAGCTACGAGTGCAGCACAACCCTGCCCCACTGGGCTGAAGGGCTTCTCCCACAGGTTTTTGTAGGGCACATTAAGAATTAAGGTGGACACTTAGGGCAGCAGAAAAAAAGCTGGAGGAGAAACAGTATTCAGAATCATTCAGTGAGACTCCTATGAATGAAGGAGCTCCTTCAATCCTATTTTTCAAGTTGATAAAGTTCATGATATGAGAAATGGTTCCCAACAGAACTTCAAGATTTGCCTGAGGGTTGTGCTGCACAAGTGGAAAGCCATGCAAGTAGTCACCTCTTGCCTCCCCTGTCCTGACAGGCACCTCCCAAGGCCAGTTCCACTAACTGCTATTCAGAGCTGTTATTAAAACATAAATCTAATTAAAATAATCTTTTGCTATGGAGAAGACTAGTTGGACAATGACCAGTGACTAGGGCACCTGCAGACTTTCTTCTCTCAATAATAACTGGGGGATTATTCACGTATGAAGGTCTTTCTCCCTCCTCGATATGCAGAAAAGACCTATAGGCCTGCGAGCAGCAAAATGCACGAAATGAAAATCCCAGCCCTGTCCCTGCCCAGGCTCCAAGCACCATGAGCCCAAGCCACGGTGGTTTATCTA
This sequence comes from Stercorarius parasiticus, assembly GCA_013396915.1. Classification (NCBI taxonomy): domain Eukaryota; kingdom Metazoa; phylum Chordata; class Aves; order Charadriiformes; family Stercorariidae; genus Stercorarius; species Stercorarius parasiticus. Next base: position 100,724 of record VWZL01001089.1, on the reverse strand, counting down.
AAGGGACACACATCGCACACAGATCTCAGATGTATTATGACCATCTCTTTCTGCCTCCCCTCCCTGGTAACATCACACATAGGCCTTTCATTTCCCTCTCACGCTGGTTTCTGGTTGCCTTTGGCACCACAAGGTGTGGGGTACCACAGCTGAACTCATGAGGATCTCCTGCTAGCATAAAGCTCTCAGTCCTGTGGTTGCAACCCAAACTTCCTTCAAAGGCTTTGATGAGACAGTATCATTTTTCCGGGGGAATCCGCTTTTACTGTGTGGAGCTTGACACCTTCACAGGGCCTGAGGCAGCCCAGCTCTGCGTGTGCGTGTGCGCGTGTGTGTGTCTTCTTTTTCAATCACACAGGACTGCCGTACTAGCTCTCATTAATTTTTCAAGTCATTGCCTCCTGCAGCCCCTGCTGGGGCGGAAGAGGGAGCTGCCAGCAGACACAGACAGCTCATGCCGACGTGACCATCAGGCTCCTGTAACAAACATTCGGGGAAAGCACATTTTTAACGTTGTGGCAGCAAGAGTGAGGTAATGCAACAAAATATTAATGAACCCTTTCAGCTGACATCTCTAAATGCATTGTAGAGGCTAAACTTTGGAGGTCAAGACAGTGCATTAACTACATATTCATCCGGCTGTAAAATTCCCCCTCTTTTAACCAATGATGGGGAGAGGTGGGAGGGAGAGAGAGGGGGGAACCAGAGAGAGAAAAGAGCAGGCCAGCTATAAAGCTCATTGCATTTCAAAAGGAAGCACATGGAAAGTTAGGACAATAATTGGATGGTACCTTCCTCCTTTTCAAAGGTGAAGGATTCTACCCTTCTAAAGGTACCTTTTAAAGGTCAAAAACACTCTCTCCGAGAAAGTGTCACAAAATAAGGATAAGTTCCAGATACTCTAAGCTTGTTGCCTGCCCTGCAAAAAGGCAAATGGGATATGCAAAAGTGCTTTCATTTATTTTTATCCTTAGCTCACCATCAGCTGAGCACAAACATGGCACTCACTGCTGATGACTTCAGGGATGAGCAGAAATACAGATGAAACTGCTTTTGACCTTGTTATTCAAAGGGGAAGGAAAAAGAGAAAAGAAAACAGATTAAGGAACAAATAGTTAGATGAGAAAAAAAACCCCAAGGAATGCTTCTATCTACCAATTGTTTTGCTGGCCATATAAACAAAGTATATTACTTAAATAAAACCAAGAGGACAAAAACTGTCACTTTTTCGTGGTTTGACTGCTCGCTCTCTTCCTTGTGCCTAATGAGAACAATGTGGCTTTTACTGCTGGGCTCCCTGTCCCTTGCCATCACTCTCACGTGTGCCAGCTCTCGGATCCCCTTCACTGCCCCTTAAAAATCTGCATGCATTCACAGCTGCCAGGGCCCTGCTGCAGAGCTCCCAACGCCGGCCGGCCCAGCCTCCTCCCTGCTGGTCCCAGCCCATCTCTAGCCCCAGGCGCGTCCCTGGGCAGGCAGGCTCCCACTCCTGCACTAGCACGAGGCACTGGGAAAGACCGAGCAAAGGTTTTCCTTCGAAACAGCACAGTTGTACTCCCACCCTAGCACAAAAGGCACTGTGAAAAAAACGAGGAAAACTAACGGAGCGAAAGGTACAGCGATGCAAAACAAAACGAGTGAAGGTCATTTGTGTGAGCAAGGAGACAAAATGCATTTCAGATGGCTTTTTGAATCATCCTTTTTGATGTTTATCTATCAGAGCTGTTTCTTTTGCAGTACTCAGCCCATCTGGTAAATAGCTCATGATGTGTGGATTCAAAACATATCCTTAGTACTTTGTTGATGAAGTAATATTTCTCCTGCTTGTTTTGCCTAGACGGACTCCACAGCCATTCCTCCAGCGCTGTGGGATTTATGTAGCTACTTCAACTACTTTCAGCTTCAAAAAAAAATTTTTTAAAAATGTTGGTGGTCTTGGTCAGGATCCAAATGACAGGAAGGGCACTGGTCTCCACCAGCGTTTCTCACAGACGCTGAGTCTGCTGTGTTGCAGCAGAAGATGGATGCTCAGAACACAACCCTTGCATTTCTTTTTTCCTCTGCTCCAGCCATCCCTTCCCTTCTCAGCTGACCGAGCATGGATTTGGATGGCCCCAGTTCTCCTCCCAAAGACATCCTGGGAGGTGCTCCCTATGCAGAGCATTTATTCAAGGTGTCCTGGGCAGAGACTAGAGGCACCAACCAAAGTGGCCAGCCCCAAAGAGAGGGTGCCACCTTCTGCTGAGCTTTGTAGGAAACGCCTCTGAACCGACTGTCCTGGCTGCAGCCTGGGGAAGCCAATTTCAATGCCTGCAATCTAACGTGGAGTCAGGCTTTTGTTGATACGCATGCACTGAGCTCAAGCTCCTTGACATGAAGTAAAGAGCAAAGCCATGCAGAGCAACCGCCTCTGAGCAATACGTTGGAGCATTCCTTGCAGCTCAGGACAGCATGCCAAGTTTTTCTTCTCCCAGCTACAGGAGTGTGAGCTATAGGAAAAAGGATGAAGGGATCTGGAGGAGCAGGCTGACTACACAACCAACCTGAAAGGGGATAAACCTGTTCTAGGGCTTAGTGACTCAGGAAAGAGCTTTTCTGCCTTGCAGGTCAGAAGTTGAATAAGTCTAACGAAACAGGCAGAGAAACTAACTTCTCTAAAAGGGGTCTGTAGAGGATGTACTCATCCTTCCTAGTCATGGATTGGCTCCCATCAGAACTATTCAACATGTAAACAGTTGTAAGCCTTCATTTACTACAGTTCAACACGGTATCTGGAAGAAGAAAGAAAAACACACACACACACATTCTGCTAGTCACTTGCTCAGAAGAAGCTTTTATCATTTGGCAGCAGCACAGACCATAACTACACACAGTAACAGGTAGGGAAGTTCATCAGTGAGAGCCCGTGTCTCTGGCACAAGGGAACAAACTGACCCGAGGACAACATGGAAGGGAGCTTTTTCGTCCTCACTGCGTGTCCCTAGAGGCTGCAAGGACAAACCTTCCTCCCTCCCTCAACCTGCATGCAGGTTATGTGTTTGCTCTCAGGGAAAAGTATTTTAAGGAATATGGATCATCTCCAATGCAGAATATGCACACCAACAGTAAAATAAAGCATTCAGATAAGAATATTTTGTTATTAAATATTTTTCATAAGACCACACGTTTTTTTCTTCCTTTAGCACAAAAAGTTCTAGTAAGGCTGTGAAAACGAGGCAAAAAAGAACAAAAAAACCCAAACCAAACAGAAAGAACCCCAAAATCAAACTAATAAGCCCACTCAAATGTATGCTGAGGAAAGAAGAACGTTGATTTAACATTTATGTACATGCTCCCTATACGGCTGAAGGCAAAGCAGGCTGCCAGCTTGTGCGCGCTCTGAATTGGGGCATCTCTCTCCACTGACCACTCAAGGAGCCCAAGTGCTAAATGAGGGAACTAAAGGATAGACTTACAGTTGTGTATGTGAGTACCCTCACCCCAATAAAATTGTCGGTCCTACTAGTTTTGGACATCTGGTGCAGCTTTCCATTATATTCTCATTGTCCAAGTTAAAGGTAAACACACAGCAACGTGCAATTTCACTCATCTCAAATCATGTTGGCATCATTACTTGGATACTATGGCAATAGGGAATATGGAAAAATGCCGCAAGGATGACCAGACATGAGGGATTGTTAAAGAAAAACCATCAGTTTTAATTCTGAGAAAAAATCAAATGCAACCACTGGTGTTTACAGAAATGTGTTTTCTGTTTCAGCTGGCAACACCTATTTCCAAAAACATTCCTCCTTTGCTATTACAAATTCATCTGGAAGGTCCACAAAGCAGAGAGGTTAGCCAGATCTCAGTACACTGCATCTTGCTGCTCGCTATAAACTGAGGCACCTTTTTTTTCCCTCCCTCATTATTTTTCCCAACCTGTGCTTATGAAACCTATCAAGATGGGTCAAAATAGATCAAGGACTGTTGTTCCTAATCAACGGCATGATTTGGCTGCATTTCACCAAGATTCAGACACTGTGAGTCAGCCTGAGCCAAGACTTTAGTCTATGACTTTCAAAAACCTGTTTCCCATGGACTGTAGTTGAATTCAATCAACAGATGAAAACCTCTATATTTTTGCATGTATAACCCCTAATTCATATAAGCCCCACCACAAAAAAAAAGCAGCAGTCAAGAGGAAATTGGAGGGACAAGAACTTTAGAGAGGGTGAGATGTGGGACAACTGATGGAGGATGATGCACGTACACACTGCTGACAAGGACTCTGCACTGCACTTGCCCTTTCTTAACCCTACAGATGCTGTGGATGAAAGCACAGTGTATAGCTTTGCCGTGGCAGCCAGCGTCGCCGTCACAGAGGCACCGAGACTGAGTGAGAACAGATCTCTGCCCAGGTGCACTTCAGACAGGCAGACACTACCAGAGACAGGCTGCAGAACAGAGACACGGGTTCCCCTTCTCCTACCACCCCTGTCGGTATAGTTTAATGACGTCACCTAAAGAAGGAAAAATAAACCTTGGCAATTCTCTTCTCTTTTTTTTTTTTCTCTTTTTTTGGTAATAAAAATAAGTGTGGTACATTTAAGTAAGACTTGGCAAGAAGTTTTTCATTTGTGTAGTTAGATTCCAAGCCATTTGGTGGAAGATTTGATCCTTCACGCTGTTTAAAAAGCCACACATGCTTCAGTTGTTGACATAACAATTAAGACATTTACTTGCAAGTGTTTATAGCCTCATTCAATTTATATGTTTAATGGAATAGTCAGATCGAGAAATTAGACTCACAGAAGTAAAAAAGTCTAAAGTATGGATTCCCAAAGCAACTGTAACTTATATCCCACTTTCATATAAAACCAGAAGAGAAGTGGTTCAAATGTCAAGCCACACAAGTCAAGATTTCTTCTCTCTCTCTCTTCTTTTTTTTTTTAGGTAGACTCTTTCAGCCAGTGGAATAGAACTGAACTCTGAACTACGGAGCAAGCATCTGGTTACTTCTGTGTCTGGAAAGTACCCCTAGACCTCCACCCTCTCTCACAAACAATTACCAACCAGCAAACAAATGGAGCTGAACTCCCAGTACTGGTTGCACAAGCTCATCCCCTTTACACAGGGCCACCTTCTGCAATGATCACAGATAAACTGCAGATAAACAGTTAATCAAAGGATTGAAAGCCACGTTAAGCCATTGTAGTCAGTCACTAGGCTGTTTCTACTGGTACACTATTCCACCCGGTCCTCCATCATACACACTTCCTGAGAAACATCCACACCAGGAAGAAAAAAAACCAAACCAACAAACCTCTGCAGAAAGGGTGCCTATGAGACATGACTGTACTGCACCTATTAAGTACATTATAAAGCATAAAAGCTGACCCTTTCCAGCAGTGATCACTAACACGCGTTTACAGATGGTTACTATCAAGATTTAGTGCCATTCAATTCCAGGCCATAGGAAAGGTTTATTCTGATCAACCCAAAGGTCTAAAACAGGAGTCTCCCCCCTCTCCCCATGACATCCCTCCTCCCACACACTCTCCTTCCACTTCTGGCACTCCTCAGGATGCTCACTGGGATCCAGCCTGTGGGACAAACCTACATTTAATGCTGTTTCCTGACCCCAGATCTAGTCTCTGGAAGCAATATAAAACATTAAGCAGTGTTAGGAAACAAGAATAGGCAGAGAGACCTTGGGTGATTAAAGGGAGAGCTAGCTGCTATCTTCAATCACCTAATAAATGGCTGAAGAGAGGACAGAGACATACTCTTCTCCAAGGTACACTGTGATGGGACAAGAGACAGCAGACACAAGCTGCAACACAAAAGATTCCCACTAGATATGACAATTTCTTTTTTTACCACAAAGGATGCAAAAATCTCGTGGGATCGCTGTCCTTAGAGACATTCAAGGCTCAGCCAGACAGTCCCAATGTCCCTGATGCAGCTACAAGCCTGGTCCTGCCTGGAGAGGGGCTGCCTGTGGGGCTTCCAGACATCTCTCCCAACCCAAACTGATCCTGTGGTCCTTGCTTCTGGGTCACGCTTCGTGCTCCGATGGTTTTCTGAGTCCAGCGTCTTGCTGTGAAACTGTTCTACTTAATTTCTCTCTCCCTGTCCACATCAGACTCTGTTTTTAAAGACATCTGCAACACGCTATCTTCTTGCTCCATCTCCTGGGGAAGCGTTATTTCTTCAAACTTTATTCCTGTGGAGAGTGCTGGTTGCATTTAAGATGTAGCTATTACTTCTTAAATCTGTCCAGGTGCTGATTACAGCTGATAAAATGGCCAAGAGTAGTTTTCAACAGAAGCTACAGTTCTGTCACAAAGAATGTTTGGGTGAAGCTCTATGACTGATTAAATTCTTCAGAACTCGGCAACCAGACCAGATGCTGCAGCCCACTCCCCCAGAGTTTTACAGCCACTGCTTTTTCTGACAGTCTTCTCATGCCTCTCCCTTCCTTTCCATGCCCTGAGTGAATATTGGCTTGGAGGGTAGGAGGTGAAAAGGGGGAGGGGGGAAAGAAGTTATTTTTGGCTTTCAACTTTTTATGGCATTCCAGCCCCATAAAACTCTTCGGAGCTGTGCGTCTCACCCTGGGTCAGAACAAAACCAGTTCTGAAATCGCAGAGAAATTTCTTCGTGAGACACAAGTTGTCCAGCTGCCAGCCGGTAGCGATAACATCCCAAAGCACTGACCCACTCGGGGCCCTGACCTGGTAAAATACAGGCATGGAGAGCGTAAGGATACAAACTGCTTATAAACCCACTGGATGCTTAAGCCCACATTCATCTCCGAGGAAAAATTCCCTTGACGGGAGCTTTCCTTGACTTGGAAGGGCTGAGCTCAGAGTCCTTGCCCCGTGCAGGGCGGCAGTCTAGACATGACGGTGTGGGCGGGCAAGTGGGGAGGCGGGGAGGAGGCTGGCAGGACAGGAACTGCCTTGCGCTTTCTTCCAGGAGGCTTCTCCATTCTCCAGCCACCCCTCAGTACTGCCACGGCACCGCCAAACATCAGCCCTCCTGGGCCTGGGATGATCCTCGTCCAAACCTTTAGCCAACACATGAGACACAGCATTACTACAAGAAACACGTGAGCCTCCTCAGAATAGACACCGAGTTTTACGGAGGTCAAATGAAGTATAATTGCCTAGCCAACATAATTGCATAGCTCATCAAGAATTGCCTTCTCTCTTCACATCCTCAGTATCAGCAGTGCCCGTTAAAAGCAAGATCAAGACTCTTTAAAAAACTCTTTGTAGGCTTTTATGGCACCAATTCTCAACATATTGTTTGAAAGCTTGAAGTTTGCTTACTTAAGGTCCCTAACAGAGGTGCAAGCCCCAGAACAGAGTGGGTTTTGTGGAGCAGATCCATGACATAATTTCTCAGGGTTTTTTTTTTTTTGTTTGTTTGGTTTTGTGGTTTGGGGTTTTTTTGTTAGTTTATTATCTTTTTTTCAAACAGAGCCACTCAAGTTAACTGAATTATCACATATGCCTCTCCAGACACCGCTCAACACTTAATCAAGTGGATTCGGTGTTGAGCAGTGGATTAGGATTATAAATACCAGGTGTTGCAGCAGTGGCTGAGCCTCAATCATCGAAGGATAGATTGTCTTTACAGCTTTGCACCAGTGGGATCAAGAAATCGCACCAGGAAAGCAGTGATTTCATTGCATGAGGCAAATGCCACGCAGAAAATAATTAAAGTTTACAGAAAATGTGGGTTATGTGAGTAATGCAAAACACATCCTTTTTGCTCTGGTTCTTCAGTAACATAAGGCAGAAGTGACCTCTGAGCTGCTGAATTACAAGTAAAATGACAAGGTAAGCAAATCCCTGCTTGGGTAAAGCTGTCTGGTTCTCGCTGGGAGACAGACACAGTCTCCCCAAACTCCCAGAGGTCAACATTTGGAGTTGAATGAGCAGGAGATCTTACAGGAAAACAGGGAAAAGAGGGGATATCATTTTCACTAATGCTGGCTAACTCTTTTGAAATCACCTTGATAGAAGAATTAAATGTAATTTAGAGAGAGAAAGGTATTACTTATGGATGCATTGCATTAAGCAGGGAAAATATAGAGAGAAATACTTCTTCAACACCCTGGAGATAGGCAACTCCCCAAAAGAAGAATGAGCCAGCAACAGGGAAAGTAGATATTGCTGGGTGATGTGGGGTTTTTATTTTTAATTGGATCCCAGAGATCACACAGAGATCATCCAGCTGAGCTGGAACCCGCTCCCAGGATTTCTAGGAGCTAACAAGAAGGCTGCAACTGAGAAGAGACGACCAGGTCTCCTTTTTGGCGAAGCTTTCTTCCAGGGCTAGTAGAGGGAGCTGCCCTTTCTCGTTGCTTACCTAACTCTCAGGCTTCCTTACAGAGCCAACAAGCTTGTAGGGCTGAGTCTCTCTGTCCTCACCACTAGCAATTTGTTTATTTGCAGCTGCCATACTCTAAGATAAAGCAGATCAGTAAGACTTTATGTGAATGTGAAATAGGAGAGCTAGTCCCAGCTAAAGCCAACTGAACAGGTCAGCCCAATGCCTATATGAAGTACCTGGCATCGTCAAGTAATGAAAACAGAAGGAAAGTTATTCAAGCAGCAGCCAGACCTTTCTCTGAAATACACAAATCAACGGGAGCACTAGACAGATACACATACACAGAAGGAAAGGCAAAGAAAGGATGGAGACCTGGTATTGGGTAGGATCAGAAGGCAACAATTGCATGTAGATTTGACAAGGTTACAAAGAGATTTAGTTTTTGATGTCCTATATACAAGCTCACCTGAAGAAGTTACATTGAACAGTCCTATAATTGATATAATTTCAGTGAGCCTCAGCCCATGAACTTCTATTTCTTGGATCTCTCTTCTCAGTCGTGTACAGTTTTGCCCACACGTTTGCACATTCCAGCAGCTGTTATATTTTCTTTAGCATTCAGCCTTCTTCAGCTTTCATCACAATGATCTCTAATCTGTTTCAGAGCTGATCTGGCAAAGAAACCCACATTGAAAAACTGCATGCAACAGCTCCCTAAAGTCTGCAGGTCTTATGAGTCTGGAGGACTTCCAGACCTCTCCCAGGGACACCCTGCTTCACACTCAACGAAGTTTCAGACAATTGGGCTGACATTAAATAAAATTTAACTCCCTAATTCCTCAGGGGCTGGAATAAAAAGGGAAAAATACATATACATTTAGGTATATGAATGATTATACAAAATAGAGAGAAGAGTTTTGGGTGGCTAGTGGAATTTGCTGCTGTCACAGGAGGATGGCTTATCCCAGCTCAGCTGTGGCCATGAGCAACTTGCTGACTTAGAGAAGAAAAACCTCAAAATTCGTTGTAGGAACTTCGTGTTCTCAGATAAACTGGAGGGGGGTGGGGAGGGGTGGTGTGCCTGGCACTGCACCTCTAAGTCTCACTTCTGAAGGAAAAAGTGTTAATAGCAGTTGTAATTAAGAAGAAAGGCAACCATAACGGTAGTCTTCAGCAGTGAAGTTCCCTTCCATGTAGTCTCATTTGTAGCGAAGTCTGAAACTACGCAATCTCTTCCATAAGACATTGCATGTAGCCACCAGGCAAGAACAGAGATTCACAGCCATGTAGTGTGGCTTGGGAAAACATGTTTATAGCTTACTCATGTGCACGATGTGGCATCCCGCAGCATGTTTGAGTGACGCTGCATTAAAGAATTGTTGTATCTGCTAATGCAATACATATATTTGTGTATATTACATATGTTCATATGTATTGTATACATACAGTGTATAGATTTGTTACATTGGCAGGTTTATAGTAGGATTTTTTTTTTCAGCAAAAGCAGTACTTTATGTCATCTCTGATTAAAAAAAAAAATAGTTCAGATGTCCCCTCAAGGGAGATTGTTTAGGGAACATTTAAGAATCACAGAATCACAGAATGGTTCAGGTTGGAAGGGACCTTAAAGATCATCTAGTTCCAACCCCCCCTGCCATGGGCAGGGACACCTCCCACTAGACCAGGCCGCTCAAAGCCCCATCCAGCCTGGCCTTGAACACTTCCAGGGATGGGGCAGCCACAACTTTTCTGGGCAACCTGTTCCAGTGCCTCACCACCCTTACCGTAAAGAATTTCTTCCTGATATTCAATCTAAATGTACCCTCTTTCAGTTTGAGGCCATTACCCCATGTCCTATCATAACACTCCCTGATAAAGAGTCCCTCCCCATCTTTCCTGTAGAGCCCCCTTTAGGTACTGGAAGGCTGCTACAAGGTCTCCTTGGAGCCTTCTCTTCTCCAGGCTGAACAACCCCAACTCCCTCAGCCTGTCAAGAATATAATGGATGGATGGGCGGAGTTTGCATGGTAGCTGGTCTCTTCTTTTAGGAGAATCCCAAACACGAGCATTTTGGAGCAGGCCCCACAACGCAGTGACTCCTTCCGGCAGCACAAGGCTGTCAGCGAGCAGATGGTTCTACCCAGACCAGCAAAGCAATACCCAGGCAACGTGCTGACAGACTGCAAGCGGACAGAATCCCACATTTGCCGCCTTTTCCAAAAGCGGCAGACATCATAGAGACACACAAATCACTCATTCTTCACATGAAGGATTCAGTCTCCAATGTCAACTCTGCAAGCCTGCGTATAGCCATCTCTGCCTGGAGTCCCCAAGCCCCACAGCTTCTGGTGGCGACAAAGCACTAACACGGACTTTGCACAAGGCAAGGTTCAAAAACCTCCCATCATACCAGAGAGAGACTTTTTCCCCTTCTTCCCTGCCTGTCACTGCACATAAACAGCTGCTGAGCTGTGCTGTTCAGCGTGACGTGCCCTCTCCCCAGGACGGTTCAGCCCCACTAGGGTCCAGCTGGAGAGACCCATGACACCTTCACAACCAGACACAGGCAAACTCAGTGCAGTCTTGGGACCAAGCAAGAATAACGGCCAACTTTCCAGCTGGCCTCAGGTTTAAGAGGAGGCACTGCAGCTGCAAGAAAGGGTTTGCTTGCCGAATAAAAGAATATGCTGTTTAGGATTAAAAAAAAAAAAAAAAGTCAGTTGAAGCAGGACAACAAAGCCAGGCTGTGCACCAGCGAGAGGCTGGAGAACAGCTCAGAACAGCAAGTCTGTTTTCATGATCCTAGTGACTATGCACAATATAGGATCAAAGATCATTTGGTTGCAAACATCACTGGAAATGGGAACTTCATTAAGGACCACTGCCGTGTTCTTGCCTCACTTCATAACCAAGACTGCTGTTAACACTTCTTCCCTCAAAGGAAAATGAAAAAAAAACCAAAAAATTCTTGGTGTTATTACTTTAAATTAATGCAGAACTACAAACCACATCCAGACAGTAGCAACACACAAACGGAAATGATACTGAAGTGCAGGAATTTGTCATCCAACATCAATTCATGCAGGAAACTTAGCTTTTAATTTTTACAATAATAGGCATTAATGACTAGCATCCTCAGGTTTAAAAGCCTAAAACAAGTGATAAAAAACACTGTCTCAAATAATACAAGCTTGTTAGTCTGGAGAATAAAGTACATCAATTTAGCTTCCTACATAAAATTAATATCTACATGCACTGTAGCCCACTAATAGAAAGGACTGCATAGTCTGAAGATGTCCCTACAATGAGTGGAAAGGGCTTCTTCCATTACAAGATGCATTAATGATATTAATATACACCGCTATTAAGTGACTGTTGCAGGGATGTTATGTTAAAAAATTAACAATAAAAACTTTCAGTGGGTGAAAAGTTAATTTCCATCCTCACCCTGTACTTGACTGCTCCAAAGTCTCATTTAACTTTGGTAAGGGCTCCGTCAGCTTGGAATTGAGAGCTCTAGCCTTTTAAAAAAAGAATAAACAAGCCATAGCTACACACACAAAAGATGCTGAACATCCCGGACAAAAAAGAAGGCAATAAAAGAGTATAAGCCTGCTGACAGCAGTCTGCACAAAGGCAGCTTCACATGCTTCATACAATCACTAAGATTTAAAGATCAGTAGTGCAGCTAAGATTTAAGATGATCTGTGAACTTTCAAGACAATGCTTAACCGCACACTGTGCCACTAGTCACATGAGTAAACTCTTTCACGCAACTAAATCAAAGTGCTTTAAAGGATTCTCTCCCGCCTCAAAATAATTCTCCAGATATTATTTGGCTATGAAATACTTTTAGAACAAAATCTTGTTGAGTGTTGCTAAGTGCAAAGGTATCACAGGGCTCTCTTGGGACTCCTCTTTGCAGTAAAATTTAAATGTCTGTCTTTCCTGTTACCGGTGCGTCCAGAGCGTTGTAGTTTGGATTTGAGGCGCAGCACTGAGGGCAGCTTCCCAAGCATCTCCCACTTACCAAACTCTGCTTTGCATTCTGGGGTGGTTTTGCAGCACATGAACTGAACCCCTTTCGTATGAAGCTAATACAGAGGTTAAGCTGCAGATACCCATTTAATGTGGTATAACCACTTATGGGCAAATCAACCCATGGGACCAGATTTCTATTTCCTTCAGCCTTTTTCCCTCTGGGGAGGAAGTGTGACAGGGTCAGGCATGGACAAGTACAGAAGATCCACAGAGCTGGGTCTTCATCAGCCATATCTTCATCAGGGACCTAGAGAGAGCCTACAAAGCTGTTGGCCCCAGGACCGAATTCATTTGCTCTCCCAACAACCAGCAACACTACTCTCTGGGTCAAAATACATCAATAAATCACATTCAGAAGCCTCAGACCAAGTCAGATTCCCTAAGAAACATGACTTCTAGAAAGGAAGAAAACGCCTTTCAAGCTCTCATGGCTGGAATACTTCATGGCAACGTTATAGCTACAGCAAATTCCTCTCTAGAAGGAAAGATTTCAGGCAAAAATTAGAGAGGATTTGATTTATAATGGAAAATAAAGTTAAAACTAACGGGCCAAGTTTTGCTTTGCTTACACTGAATAATACTTAGCACCTACATAGGAAAATTCCCACTGACTGCAGTCAGAGCAGATCTGAGGCTTTAAACATGCAGTCTCCGCTTCAGCTCCAGAATAGCAGTGCTAAAAATTAGGTGTCAGACTGGGACATGCCCTTCCGATGAGAAAGGGGGAAGAAACGGTATGCATGGAGCCCCAGCTTCCTCCGGGGGCAAAACAGCACAGGGGCTTCAGCCCTCAAGGGGAAAACTGACTTTGCAGGTTGGTTAAACACCTCTGGGGAAAAGGGTGAGCAGCGTTGGTGGTGCCCAGGTCGGCGTCGGAGCTTGTAGCTGCAGGGAACGAGCCTGGGGAAAGCCATCAGGAACCAGTTGAGCCAGAGTGCTCCAAAGGCTGTTGGGTTTAAGCCAGACCAGCTAGGAAACGGGCAAAACCTGCACTTTGCTGCAGGCAGAAATGGCAGGTTACTGCCTGCCTTCTGCTGTCAGCCACGTTATGAGGGTGCCTGGTGTCCTCCTCCCTCCCAGGCAAAGGAATGGAGAGGGTCTGGGCCAGCGGTCGGAGGTCACAGTCCTCCTCTAGGTGAACAAGGCCTAAGGGGAGCAAAGCTGTTTGAACAGGATCCAGCCGGGCTTTATTGCCTGTTGCCGTATCTGTTCTCCAGTTCGCAAAGCAACGTCAACGTAACGTGTGCTCTGAGAGCAAAGCTGCCATTTATGGCCTCGGCGGCCAAGAAAGCAGACAAACCTGAGCATCTGTGTTTGCAATCTCCACTGCTCCATAAAAGACAAGGTCAGACAGAAAACATGTGTTTCATATTTGCAAATCTGGATGATTTATATTGGGGGAGCAGGGCTGGACCGTGTGCAGCCTCTAGGTTGTTAAAATTTAATTTACTAATCAATTACTATCAGATGCTAGACTTCTTCAGCTGCCCCATAGAAGGAGCATAGTTTCTCACAGTACCCTGTCTTGATTTCAGTGCTGTATCTCCTTCCAGGGGCTGAAGAGAGGTGAGATGAAGTGGGTAAGCAAAAGAAAAGGACCATTCAGTCCCTTGAGGTCATATTTTAAATTAAGAGAAGCCACCAGAGCATTTTCTCCCCCTTTCTGTTGGTCATTTGGAAGACGACATCCTCTTGCCATTATTTGCACAAGGCAGCTTCACCTGAGGAAGCAGTTGCATTAAAATGAATAGTACATTTCTCACCTCAAGGGAGCAAGTCTGGAGGAGAATCAGTGTCCCTAGCTGCACTGTCCTCGTTTTGGCTGGATTGTTTCTCAACCATCACTCCCAGTTTAAAACATTTAAAACATTATAAATGCACGTCTCGCAGAAGCTGAAACTAAATGAACTAGGATAAAAAGTAAAGGCAGAAGCAAGAAAGATTATTGCTCATAAGCATCCTTCCTATTACGTGGGTTATGAGCTATAGGATGGGTCTCCTGTGCTGTACAGCTTTGGGCTGCAGGTTTACAGAAATGGTGTGTGTTGATCTTTCCAACACTTCTTAAAAGTAAGATGGACATACTGAAAAGGCACGCTTCAGATGGCTTACATGAGCCAGAGACTTTCAAACACAAAGCAGCTGCATGAACATCACAATTTTCATAGTTTATGCTCTTGTCCTCATACACGTGGCAACTCCCGCACAGTCTTAAGACCCTGAGGGTCTCTTCAAACATCAGAAACACAGGAGACCATCCCTACCCTTTAAGCTGGGTTGAAGAAACCCCAAGGGTCCGCAAACTTGTTGTGGACACAAGCAGATGACAACTGAACAGCTCCTAACTTTACCCTCTCAAAGATTGCGGTGTCAGGAACCTTGCAACACAGTGGAGATCATCTAGCTTAAAATTAAGATAGGGCAGAGCTGACATTATGCTGCCTTCTCTTGTCCCCAAGCATCCTGACTGTACCTGCCCCTCTCAAAGGCACAAGATCATTCTCAGCAAAACTTTGCCCATCCAGCTTGGTAATGATGATGTGAGTGATCAGAACTCATGACAAAGGTCAAAAAAATATCTCAAAAAATGTTTGCAGGGCATGTTCTCCTTTTGAGAAAGAGAGGAACAAGACTTTTCAGAGTCCCAGCTCCAGTTCACCGAACAACTCCAGTTACGTCCAGTTCAGGATACAAACATCAACACTAGCATTGGTCGAAAAATTTTTTTAATGTCCTCTGTTAAAATTAGCTCCGCTCTTGGTTAGTAAGTAACGCATGAAATGATCCTGGCTTCCCTTTAACATGGTAATCGGAGACCAATAACATTTTGAAATTATGGGTGAATTGCCAGCTCTTCTCTCCAACTCTTTGCTATCTGCATTTTGGGTGACAGGTTCCCTAAGAATAGGTTAATGTTACTACTCTTGGAATGGAAGAGGGAAACATTTTAAACTGGGGAACAATCACTCCAGTCCAAACCTTCAGATGGAGAATCATTCACATTAAGATTCATGAAACTCTTCGAATTCGTAATTTTTTTTCCAACAAATACCCAGCAGGTCACAGGCAGTTGGACAACTAATTCCACCATGGTAATTTATGAGACTGTCTCATAAATTAGAGAAAGACGGCTTTTCTTTTTTTTTTTTTCTCTTTTTTGGAGGGGGAGGGTCAGGGGAAGGCAGTGAGGAGGGGGAAGAAGCCAAAAAATGTCAGCCTTCAGGTCTTAGGAATATTTTAATGCCATCAATTATCTAAGGACAGACTGTAATAGACAGTATATCAGACTGTGCTCAAGCTTGCCATGCATAATGTTCAGAGGTTTTTTTATATTTCTGAACACTAATATTTCAGATATGTTTATACCTTTCCAGGACACTTCATTCAGCCCGTTTCACTAAATGCAGAAGACAAATGCTGTTGACCTGATGTTACCCACTCACTATAACTGGAGAACTACAGCAACGTTACTGTCTGGCAGATTTATACCTACCTGGCATTACTGCTTAGAAACTGCCTAATTAACAGTCTGTTAAACCAACAGAGTGAAACATGGCAATTTCTATGTAACAAACACAAGGACAGCAAACCAATGTAAGATCACTGGGCGTAACAGAGCCATGACTGCAATGTGAGACTGTAAATGCTCATGACGGAAGAGAATAGCTAACGAACTTTTGAACCAAGGCAATGAGCAGAACCAGAAGTGATGATTGCAGGGTAATCAGCCCAGCAATTAGTCTAAATAGCATCAAATTCCTATTTTAAATCCATCCTGTAACATTATTTGGAGAGCACTATTTTTCATGTTACTGCACGGTGGGGTTTCTGCATGCTATTATGTTGTTGATGCCTTCAGCTCTGGGAACGGCTGCATTTCAGTAATAACTCAAACAGCCCCAGGTGTAGTTTAAGAAGCTCAAAGATTATTTGCCTGGAATTAAATGGCCTTGACAAGTGGTAGATGTTGTTTCAACCTCCAACTCATCCTTGGCCACGTTACCTCCCTGTCCACTTGTCTCTTTTCCACTCAGTGCCTCAGCAAGCAGGATCCAGCACTTAGATACCGCGACAGAAGAAGAAAGCAGATCTCTTTCCCCCAAGAGAGGGAGTCTGTGACTGGTAAACACATACAGGAGTCTCAGTCAAGCCCTTGCCTGCCATGGAGGCCTGTCTGGGAGAAAGGGGTGAAAGCCAGAAGTTTGCAGTCCTTCGCTGCAGGAATTTTGGCCTATGGGTACAGTTGGCTGGCTCAAGGCAGCGCACCTTGCACACAGCTGAGGATCTGCTGCATTATGTCTGTAGGCAAGTACATTACGGGGAGAGAGAGAGTGTTTACTGCTTCAGCTTGACGTGCACTTGGAGAACGCTGGATTCCAACTTATCTCCCACACTGAACTCCAGGGACGTTCAATTGCTGACCCAGATCTGGAATTAGACTTCAGGATTTGCTCCCAGCTCTGTGATCACAACATTGATTTGGCTACAAACACATCCATAATTAAAAAAAAAATTTAAAAAAAAAAAAGCATCATTGAAGAAATAAAAAATTTGCCATTTCCTTATTTTAGTTATTTCTTGCCCTTTCCTGAAAGCAATTTTTTTTTTTTTTTTAAGGTATGTGCACTCACGGGTGTGGACAGATCTGTGCACAGACTACCGCAGTGTTTCATCCTCTCCTGCTGGTTACAGAATTTTCACCCTTTGATTCTTTTAACTTCAGTGCAGTCGGGATGTGCAGCTCCCAAACTCTTTGTGCAGCCTCTCCTTCCAACTGTCAAGACTTTTATATGAAAGAACTCAACCAGCACAAACAAGATTATAATCAAGAATTGTCCTAGACTTCTGCTCCAAACAACTTGATCCCAGTCTGGCTATAAGAGGTTGCCAGAGGCCCACAGGCTGCCAGTCATTCATCCAAAAAAGCCTGGAACACTTTGAAAGCCATGAAGTATCACAGTCTGGCTCACACAGTTGATATGTAACGTGGCATCCCTTTAACAAAATGAACCATAGGGGCAAACGTTAATTTAGAAATTGATGGAGTGAACAGAAATACACCACAGCTGTCTAGGAGTAACTTAAATCTTCATCTGAAGAATAAATCACTGCCAGAGATTTTCAGCCATTCATTTAGACATCAGAAATATCAACATCTTTAAACACTACTTACAGATGATGTTTAGGAAAATTGGGAAGAGAGCCAAAGACACAAATAACCACACTGAAATAACTTAGAAGACTGACAAGAAACACAGCATTCGTATTTTAAGCAATTAACTTGCATTTAACCCAACTGTCTCAAAATGCTATACTTCTGTATCACATGGTGTGTGCTATGTTACTGAGCCACACCATAGTTAACTCAAAGGAGGAGTGTGAATTCCTCACTCAAAGAAAAAGAGTTTGGTGATGTATGACAGCCCTTAAAAACCTGCTTCAGAGTGGAAAGTTACTGCAGTATAGTTTGCATATTTTAAATTCAAGCCCTCATTTAAAGGCTTGGGCCACAACTCCCAATGCAGACACGGCCTAAATCTAATGATCATGTATCACATTCACTCATTATTTGTATTTGGTCAAAGATAAAAACCCAAAACAGTGACAAAATGCCAGCCTTTCTGCCACCACAACACAGCACACCCTGGACTGATGACCGAGACCAGAGGCTTTCCACCAGCTCCAGCTCCATGATAGTACATTAATTTTATTACTTGTTTCTCTTGTATGAGCACAAACCACGTTCGGCACTCTGTCTATTGAAAAGCAATGATTTTAATAAGATGCTGTGAATCAAGCAAAAAATGGTCAAAAGGGTGAAGACTTACTGGAATATCCCACCAGAGCAAAGTTTTGGTTTTTCTTCAGGGTNATAAACTGGAAAAAAAAAAAAAAAAAAAAAAAAGAGGGAACTGCTATACAGCAAAGCCTTCAAGGAACACTCCTGCTGCTGCAGCAAAGACAAAATACACACCCCTGCAGAAAGGAAACAATGCAGCGGACAGCAAACAGGATCCCCTTTATTACTCTCTCTATTCATTTGTTGAACATCTGGAAACTCCACTGAAGAAACGTATTAGATCAGAGCAGCATAAATTTGACATTAACCGAAGGGACACCATAGAAAAGTGCTTTCCCCTACTGCGTTGCAGCAGAATTGTCAATGATGCTCAAAACGCCTTTAAATCTCTGGCAAAAATAGCGACTTGTGTGATTTACACAAGCCATCAGACGCGTGGTTCATGTTATGGTTCTCCGTTATTTGTCAAACAACACATTATGTTTCCAATTGTTCCTTCACGCTTCTTTGTGCTTATGGTCAGGAAATCATAAAAACGCACAAGTGCTCTTAGCACTGGGCTGGAACCCCCCTTGGTTTCTGCTCTCTAAGTCCACTCCTTTCCACATCACACACTGCCTCCTTGTCTCTTTCTATGCTTCAGACACATTGAAACTATTAATTAACATTTCCCATCTTCTGGTCCATAAAGATCAGAGTCCTAGTAGCTGCAATATCTATACTTAAAAGTGGCCAGTATTTTTTGTTATAGTAATACAAGACTACATACAGCAGAATTATCCATAATGCAATCTGCTGTAAGGAAAACTCCACAGGCATACGCTTTTCTTTAACTTTTTTTTTTTTTTTTACTATTCCTGAAATGCCCCGAAAAAAAAAATTACTCTGAATTTCCCCCCTACGTTTTTAACAAACTATTTCAAAGTCCAGTGGAGCGATCACTTCAAGTTATCCCATTACTGCACTTCAGTCTTGTGAAGAAACACTACTTCTGAAATATCTGTTTCCTCTTTTAGATATCCATGACCTTCTAAAAAAAAAAAACTTATCGTGTCGTAAGTACAAGTGGAGATAAGTATATAGCACGTGTATGCATTCAGGCTGCTACTTGCACTTACTACCTTGGCTGCAGTTATTAATAACAGATTTCTTTTGGCTGCACTAAACCAACTATGAGGTATTCACACTTGTTCCAGTATCATCGTAGCATCTCCAGACAAAAAAATGCAGCAAAAGCGTATATACGTGAAGCCATTTGACAGCCTATCCATCAAGGGATCACAAGTAGTTCTGTGTTAACACACCTAAAGACAAACAGCAGGCACGTGCTGTGCTTTCTCTCTTGATGTCCCTCCTGCCCCCATCTCAACCACAAGAAATTTTTTGCTCCCTAATGGCTACAGAAGGACACGTACAGAAAAACAGCTATCTCAATTTCAGATGGCATACTAACGGGCATGAACAACAAAGGAAAAAAATCCCTAATCCTTATATTAGAGAATATTAAGATCTAAGGGGGTGGAGGGGAATCACGCAAGCTTTCTACATACATCGCCCTCTTGTCCTCAACAGAGGACAAGGGTGCTTTCTTTTCCTTTCCGATGTTTCTCAGCAGCAGGGCTTGTCACCGAACTCATGTCCTGCATCAGGAATAATCTGAAGTATTTGAAAATATGCAGGGGGGAAAAATAACTCTCTGTTGGTGTTTCAAAGAAAATTAGTTCTCAGGAATTCCTACGAGACGCAGTATCTTGTAAGTTTGGGAGGATAAACATTAAGCCCACTGAAGTACCAGAATAATATCTCACTTGGAGAAGTTTTAAATACACCAGTGTTTCTGCCTCTCTGTCATCAAAGCTTTAAAGTATTTTGCACAGTTAGTGTTGGTACACAGCTGCCTTAGCCAATCCACCCGGCTTTAACCGCTCACTCCTTACACAGCAGCCTGTGCTCCGGGCTCTGGTGCAGCTGAGAGGATCCTCATTCTTTCTCCAGCTATTTGGCTTGGAAAATCATACATTTACACAAGCCAGAAAAATTACTGGATGGTGGTCAGTTAAATAAAACGCTTGGCACCAATGAGACACATGGGGTACCATAGGTCTTTACACTTCATGAATTCTCTGCTATATTATTACTAACACAATTACTCCGGGACAGTAGTTGAGTGGTGCAGCAGAGAAAGCATTGGCTAGAAAGCTGCCAGCTGCACACACACACAAAAAAGAAGTCCCTGTCTGCCACTACAAGGTTTTTTTACCTTTAATTCCTGAATTGCCATCAGTTAGTGACAGGCAGGGGACACAAATCCCAGAACGCCTTTGTGTTCAATACTGCCTCACAGTGCACATGGCAGCGGAACCTCTCCCCAGCCTGAACAGAGCAGTCGTGCCTCCTCCCTCCCTCCCTGCCTGCCTTTGCGGAGGAATCGGAAAGTGGCATTTTTTGGAAGCGTAGTCCTTTCGGCGAATTCCAGCAGGAGCTCTCTCTTCCAACATACCATTGCATGATGACCGACTTCCTCACTCCTTCCATTTTCAGCTCACTTCCCTCCCCCCCAGCCAACTTGTTGATTTCTGTCCTTAACGCCGCATTTTCTCCCTGAGGCATTTCATAAAATTTTGTGGCTGCGAGGAGAGTTGCAATTGCAACAGCCTCAGCCAGCCCGAGAGCTGAAAGTCTCTATTAACAAGTTATACTGCACACCGGCTACTGTTTCATGTACTCCCCATCCACCCACCCACCCTCTGTAACCTGGCCCTTAATCGCCTCATTTCCCGTGCCCACATTTTAGAGAAGTGGAGAGAAAGGCAAAGTTGTCATAACCATCACAGCTGGGATCTGAACCTCTAGAAGGGCCCACTTATCATGTGCTAAAACACTCCAGCAAAAAATAAGTGCATTTGTCTAAGTTGAAGGGGGACAGGTGAGAAGGAGATGGGTATCATCACAAGGGGGAGGGAGGATTTGACCTCTATTTATTCTCTGGCATCCTGAAAAACACAGCACGGCTTGTCTTCCTTATGACCGGAGCCAGGCTCTCGCAGAGCAGCCCCCTTGCCTCCTGCCTGCAGCACAAGGGACTGCGCGAGAGTTCACCAGCAGCACAGCTGGCCGATCACCTCCGGCAACCAAGGCAGCCCCTTGCCACCAACTCTCCAACCAGGTCTTAACCAGCAGCCAAACTCTGCCAGGCTGCCGAAGCTCTCCAGCCCTCACGATTCACAGCAGCCATCGAGCCGGAAAGCTCGACCATGAAGCAAGCCATAAGAGCAGGTAGTGCTGGAAGCAAGGCTGGCGGCAGCACCGAGCCCATCTGCCCCAGCAGAGGGCACCCAGCAGGGCAGCCGTACTACGGTGGGGGACTTGCATGGCAGCGAGCGTGTGGCACCAGCCAGCACTGGAGGGGAAAGCCATGGGTTGGCCCCGCAGGGCTGCTCTCTTCGCCGACTTCAAGACGGCGTTTCAAGTCATGAGAAGCAGCAGCGAGAGCAGGTCCTCCTGCCAATGTTCCCAACCCAATCAATACTCCAGCCGAGCACACTTAAAAGTAAAAGCTGTCCTAGACCACGGAGCAAGGGCGGAAAGCCCTTTGCTTGCTCTGCGGCACCATCTAGCGCTAACAAAGCAACAACGCTCTTGGGAAAACAAACTCACTGCTGGGTTACGCCAAATTTAGAAATAAAGCAAAAAAACCCAAGCACATAAATACATACCCAAAACATGCGAGGCAACTAATGGTAACCCATCTTCCCTTTACATGTGGTAGGTCCTACTTCTGTCACTCCAGCATCAAAACGTTTCTGTCCAATAATCTAAAGTGGTTGCACACCAGTTAACATCCCAGCAGCATGCACCTCCAAGCCCAGCCATGCTCATTACCACCATTCCCATGGGACTCGGCAGATGAGCCAACAACAGCCATGTGTTCTTTAAACGTACGTTGAGCCTCGCAGCTGCCTCTCACTCTCGTTCCAGGCTGGAGGCTACGCTGCTGCACCAGGGACGCACTGGGAATCACAGCTGAAGGGCAACAACCCTGAAACAAAGACCCAGCAGCCTTTTGGAAGGCTGGTCAGACACAGAACTCGTACACATCATATCCAACAGGTACTAAGGTACAGGAGGAGATGAGCCCAGCTCCTGGGGCTGCTGGCCTCTACAGATCATTAGCTTGGAGATTAATATCCCTGCTGATACTCAAACGGCCGCAGATGCCAAGTGGTTCCCTCCTGCTCTGGAATGTTACCATCTACTCGCTCCAATGTTATTACCACTACTAGTTGTTGGGGTTGGAGAGGGCTTCTTTTTTCTATTTCCTACATCCAAAAAAGTTCACTACTTATTCGAACCTAGATTTTAAAAGAGTGGTTGTTGGGGTTTTTTTTTCTCTCAAGAGCAGCTTAGTTCTTATTTTTACAGCTTCTTATTCACAGCATCTGAGGGACGATTCCTGTCACCCTGAAGAACTTCAGTGCGATTCTTCAGCCTTCAAGTACTCCAGCAAGTTTGACTTTAAAATGGTAGAAAATGTGATGTTTCTCAATGATGAAGTCTCCAAAGAATTCTACAGTTCACATCCTTAAATTGTGTAAAGATGTATGGCTTTTGAAATGTTGATCCCCACTGGATCCAACTAAATGCATTCTCATGGATGAAAAGAGCTTTAAAAATCTGGCCCAAGCGATAAACATGATTAATTATGAACACAGCAGTCTTAAAATTCGCATTTACACCTCAAATGCCCCCACCTTCTTCACTATTTCTGTACAAATTCAGCACATACAGAAACCTACGTGTTTTATGTACTTCAAATAGAGTCAGTTTTCATTCAAATACCAGCAACACCCCCACTTAAAAAAAAAATAA
>VWZL01001089.1:64481-77470 GCA_013396915.1 Stercorarius parasiticus | reverse complement strand
CCCCCCCAGTCTGTAACAGAATTGCAAACTAAACTTTGGGAGAAAAAACCCTCTATAAATCTATAGAGCTGCTTAAAAATACATCAGTGACACTTTAGCATGTAAGTAAAATGACATAGGTAAAGAATGAAGCAATCCAAGACCAAGCTAACCTTCCTCTTCACCCCACCCCCAAGTCTTGGTTTTGAATCAGCAAAAAACTATGACCTAAATAGCGATTAAGTCACTTTTACATGTTCTTTCTGGACAGCAAACACCATTTCTAAAATTATCCTTGCTGGAAATGAATGCTGAAGCTCTAATGGCTAGGGCATCCTCCGTTCAACTGATCCCAGAGGCACACGTGACGCATCTGTCACAGTATTAATACTCAAAGCAGCTTGGTGCAAGAACCTCTCTCACGTCTCTGTTGCTCCGATGAATGTTCTCACTCCTTTCTGGATTACAGCATATTCAGGTAAATCCTGGAGGGTTTTTTTGTGTATTCTTCCAGAAGACTTCAAGAGCTAGTGAATAAGCCAAAAAGTCTGGACGCCAATGACTTTCAACACTCAAACCTGAGCCAGTAAGTTCCCAAGGCTTAGTCCTTCATCACGTAATACACCTGCAACGCTTGGTGACGAGATCTGCAGACAAACAGTCACACACAAAATCTGCTTGAGATTAAAAAAAATAATACTCATTTTCAAATGGTGGTGCTCAGCAGGACCTCATCAACAACAGGGAAAACTAGCACAAATGCACTAATTTCAAGTTTTATTTTTCATGTTGGTGAAACACACAGCCTCTTCTCAAGAAGCATCTGTAGAGCTGTTACAAACACATTTTGTATTCTAATACACCACAGATTTGGAAAAAGAACAAATAAAGCACAGGTTTCACACTGCACTTGGCCATACTGAGTCTTAAGTTACAGATAATTTAGAAGTCTTCTGATTTTACACATATATTGTATTGGCCATCACTCAGCCTTCATGCATAATTTATTTTTCTTACAGTCAACACTGGCTTTGGAAACTTTCTTGCTGTAAATGGCATATTTTCCACTTTAAATCACTAAAATGATATTTACATAAGTGTGCAAATTGCTTTGAAAGACAGAAACAAACACTAACACATAATATACAGACAGCTTCTTCTATAGTTAAACATTTGCTAAAAGGCAGTTAATGTTCCTATCACAATTTCATTGCCTAAAATAGGAGAATAAGTTATATAAAATAGACCATCTTATTTTCAGACACTTCAATTTCTGCAGATTTGGTCTTTGCAGCAACATTGCAATCAAAAATTAAGATTCTACTCCTAAAATTCAGAGAAGCCCCTTTCAATTCAATGGCAGCTTAATATGTTTAGTACAAGTTACTTTTGTCCCAGATTTTCCACACTTGGCACAGGGAAAAAAGAGAAAAGCTGGGGGAAGTGGGAAGACAGTCTTGTACATCTATTTTATTTTTTGGCAATATGAAAAGTATGCTTTAAGAATCTAATGCATAAATTTTGATTTTTCTTTTAAGGGTCTGCTAGTGTTACAAGCACAGTTTAAATAAAGTCTGCAAGTTCTTTCACAGAAGCACACAAGGCTCCCAATTTTTCTTCTTACGCATGTCATCTTCTCACACACACAAAAAAAAAAAAAGTAGACCCCTTGGGACCATTCAACAAAACTGATTTCAGAACTGGAAGTAGCAAGAAAAACTTGAAGAAAATTACTTAGTGTTCCCAGTTGTCCTATACGTGCAGGTTTTTTTCTACGTGTGATAAAGACTCCCCATAAAAAGTGCACGGTCACCTTCAAGATCAAATCCAGAAGGCAGAAGTTGAGTAAACTGCAGTGAGTTTCTCCAACAGTGAAAAGAGATACAGGAAAGTCTTCAAAACCATCTTTCATGTAATCAGAGAAAAGCAACTCAATTCCCAAAATTTCATTTAGACTACTTTATAGAAGAGCAAAAACTTCTTCCTATATACACCATTAATAACAAAGGGAAATTACCTGTCAGACAGTACACAACTACAGGTGTAGTTTCAAGTAGCTTTAAAATCCAAGCTCATTATTATATAATATAGAGACAAAACTGCTTTTTGAACACCCATTAAATTGAATAAGGTGACTTTTACAGCAGACCCACCTGCAATTCATGATGTAGCTTGTGCACCCATCACAATGCTACTGAATACTATCCACCCCAAGGAAAGTGGTTATTAACCCTCTAAAAGTTTCCCTTCATCACCATTAAGTCTGATGTAGTGATGTCAGACATCACACGTCAGACGTATGCTTGATATTTTTGAAGACATCCAATTCCTTTATATGGCAGAAACTGTACCAAGACTTCACACTGTACTTTTGGTCTATTGTTTATTGAACTCCAGGCATCATGTATCACACACAAATCTCTGCTAGACTCCAAGCGATCTCACCCTAGTGCAGATCTTGATTAGGTTCTTCTGAAGAAACAGACCACAGGTACAGCTTCCAGTGTTGTCAGCTTTTAAGCGTAAAAGGGTCAAACAAATTTAAGACACTACAGAAGCTTGCAAAACACATGATGACTTGAAACCAAATGAAAATGGAGAAGATGCATTAAAATTTGGGTACTTTGGATTCTGAACTAGTTTGAAAAATGCCGTTTGTAAGATAGCTGTTCTATGCTTTGAAAATATGAAAGAATGAAATGGCTTTGGAGACTAGCGTATTGATTAGTAAATAAACACCTGGAACACTCATGAACTCAAACACATCATTGAAACACTGCACCTAATTTTTTGTTAAACATTGCCTTCAGAGCTTTATATTCAATGCATGTTATCTGCTACCTGCAGTTTCTTTTTTAGTTATGGCATGCTTCAGAAAAACCACTAAGAAAGGTTGTCCACTCCTTCCATTCCCGAGGTGTACATTACAAACACTATGCACACATTTATTTCCAAAGACTTCAGGTCAATAAAGGTGTGCGTGTACTTGTAAGCTTGCAAGACAGCTGCAAACTGGCTGACTTAGTATTTTCCACACCCACGTGGATACTGCTTACAAAGAATCAGGTATTAAAATAATATTCCGAAGTGGAGTAAAAACACATAGAAAATAAACTGAAAGCTCCCCCTAGTGCTTATACTAGTGAAAAATCCTGCCTGGCACAGTCTGCTTTAAATGGTATTAAACAGGAGATAAATAGCATATTTCACTCAGAAAACAATCACAAACACATTACTGGGACCAAAAAGTGTCAGCTGTTGAAATCCAGCACTTAAAGTTTTGTACCACTCTCCCATCTCCAGTGCTTCTATGGTTTTGGTTTCTTTTAAACTGTGCTTTTAGTAAAGATTTCTCTCACATTTTTCCCTGTCAACTGAAGGCAGGGCCCTGAGGAAGCTCCTACCAGGTAAGAAATTAAGTCCAAAAATGTTTCAAGATGATAGGTACTATCATGCTTTTTCTCCTGTATTGTACCCAGAAGCTGCCAAGTTAGTATTAGCATTCCCATATCACATTTGCAATGAAGCTCTGGTAAATCTGGTACCTTTGGATATGCTCAACATCACAAATAAGTCAGATATTTAAGACAACCTATGTCTGTAGCTAGCACAGTCCACCAGAATATTCATCCTCTTCCTCTTCAGCACGAGAGCCCACTGCGGCTGGTCCTCTTGCTTTGTCTTGTGCAGCGTTTGGCGATTTCTTCTTCATTCCACCTCCTGGGACCACCAAGGTAAGACCAAGCTTGGCATACTGACAATAACAAAGCAAGTTTAATTTCTGTACTACCACACAAGTAAAATCTTCTTGAATCACACTGCACTGAATTGATTGATGCTCACAATAAACAAGCAGGTAACAGTCGGTACATAAAATAGATTGATGCTGCTTTCAGATCTTTTTTTTCCAGCCTAGAGTAAGCCTAACACTGGTGGTTTTTTTTTTTTCCTCCTACCTCAAACACTCTTGAGAATGGGATGCGATATCTGTACTGACACGACTTATTATAGAATAATTTGGCCACTTCATACAGTTTCTGTGCTTCAAGTTTTATGAAAAAAAAAATTTTCAGTACGCAGCTCTGCATACGTTATCTAGTAAAAGTTCATGTAAAAATTCTTACAAGTGTTTTCCACTAAGACCAGTACCTTCATTTTTACTATTCAACATAGTAACAAAGTAAAATTACTCAATACTGTTAGAAAGTTTGACATGGATGGAGGTCTCTTTTACTTCGCATCTTTCCTATCCTTGTACTTTCTACAATTTAAAAGAATAATTTAAAAAAAGAAAAAAAGGGAGGGGGGCACAATTACTTCCTTAAAATAAAGTTTTAAAAAAACCCCAATCTTTGACTAATTAGTACCTTCCTAAAGAATAAGTGCTGAAAAAAAAACATTTAACAATACCATCCTGTAGGCATCATATTCTACAATGTTTATGCACACATATCAGGTATATGGTATTTCTGAGACAAAGCACAAGCAACAAACTGTTCTGGTCCCTAAGGAACCAAACAGAAGGGAACGCAAATTTATCATACTGATCAAACTCAGCAAATCCATAATAAACTACTCTTTCACCTAAGCCTTCCCACTATCTGAAAGGAACAGCGATGTGGGAATTTACATTGGCAGACAGCAAAGTAAAAGAATACATAAAGCTCACAGGCACAGGGCAGGATGACAGAGCAAATCACAATAATACACAGACCCTGCTCTTCTTATTTTTCCTGTACTAGAAAAAAAAAAAATAATCTCAACCTGAACAAGGAAAAGTATCAATAAGAAAAATACACAGGAACTGCCTACTTACATCATTGTCCATATATTTGAACAATGGCAAATTACAGACTTCAGAAACTTGATCCTGATCTTGCTGGTCATACCCTTCTAAAAGTTGCTCTAGTGCTGCACAGTCTTCACTTCCATTAAATCCCGGTATACTGAAGGAAATTAAGAGTTCATTTAGGGCATTTCAGCAATCTACTTGATACTCAGCTACTCTATCTTTAAATGCTGCTGATTAATAGCAGAAGAGCAAGCAGCTTTTAAGAATCTGATGGACTGCTTATTCCACGAAACTGCCCTTAACCACTTCGATTTATCCAGATCACACCCATAAAATTAAACTTTCAGCAATATTAGTTTGCATGCTGAGAATAAGACCACAACCACAGTCAAGACAAAAAGACAGTACTAGAATTTTTCAGATTTTCCTGACTAGTCAATAAACTCTTCCTCTACTTTACATACAGAAAAACTTTGTAATGAGTTTCTACATATAAAGTACAAATTGAAGACTTGGAAAATATGAGCAAGATGTTTAAAGATTGATCTTGAAAGATTCTTTCTAAAAATAAAGTACAATTTAACTTACACATATGTTCAAGTCATTTCACTAAAAAACCAGTTTAAGTAAAAATATGTTGTTTCAGTATTTTGTTAGCGAAGTCCTAATGAAAGCTGAAACAGAGAGTTACAGAGCCTCCGGAACCAGGGTTAAACACTAATCCGGATTTTGACAACAGAATTTTCTCCTGGATGTGTAAAGAATACCTTCTTCATTTCAATATATGGACTGGACTACCTTCTGCTTTAATTAATGAAACATTCAGTTTACAATTATAGGACGTGAAGTAGACTTACCTATAGCTTTCCCTCACACATCTTTCTGCAGCAACATAATCATTTCTGTGAAGATGAACTAAGACTTGAGCAATAGTTTTCTAAACAAAAACAAAAAAAAAAAAACCAATCTGATGATTCTTTAGAAATTAACAGTAAAATATGAGAAAAATACCGGACTGCTAATATTTAGCGTGAAAAAGTAGTAAGCCATATCCTCAGGTGGTATGAAACAGATTATGTCCTATAACATTGGAATGAACTGTTGTACCAAGTAACAGTTTTTGTGGTTATTTTTGAAAACATCTTTATTTTTCATGTGTTTGTTGATATTGACAGCTCCTGTAGATAACAGCATCTTATCTTCAACATTGTAGTAGTGAAAAAAGCACAGTTAGAGGTTGCAGAAACATGCGCTACCACAAATTCTCATCACTTAGCAAGAAAGGTATCCCTAAATCAAGAGGTACATATGGTTACCCAGATGTCAGCTGTTATTAGTTACCCAGAAAAACTTAAAATGCACTATCAGAAATTGACTCTTAGAATTTACCTTATAGCATGTTGGGTAATTTTCAATTTCCTTATAAATACTTTTTTCCTTTTGAAGAGATAATGCAGCTTCATCTAATCTAAAAAAAAAAAAAAAAGCCACAAAAAACAGGAGTATCAGTGCCAGGAATACGGCATAACGAACCTGAGGCTAATTACAAAGTTTTTAATACATCGGCAAGTCTACTGGAATAAAAAGCAGTACAACTAAAAATCAGCAGTAGATCTTACCAACAGAGCAGGTTAAGAAATATATAGTCAGTGATTCCTTTGGGACACATGCAGGCTAAGAACAACTCTGGTATTCATTCAGAGAAACTTCATTTTTCATAATACTGTACAAGATGATTGCCTTGTTACATACCCTAACAGATTTCTCTACGTCATGAGGTTACGATAAGCTATCAGTAAGTCTGATATCCACAAACTATCAATATTAAGTCATAACAACTGCTTTTGAGTTTGAATACTCTTTTAATCATATTAAACTTCTAGAAATTATCAATAACATGTGAGCCATAAAGCAGCAGAGCAACCAAGTCTTTCTGATGCTCTGAAGCTATATTGACTCGCTCTCACAGACAGACTTTCAAGTTGCTTTGTAAATTTCCTTTTCTGACTACAATTCTGCAATGAAATATAGTATCTCAAAAGTAGAGTTAGAAACCCAGACAGTTTCTTAAAGGAACTACGTGTTTCAGTGAAGCAAGTCTAAGCTGAACTACAGGTCAAGTTTGGTGCTAGCAATCAACCTTTAAAATAAATTCCCATTGAGACTCCAAGATACGTTCCTCTTTAAGAAGTCCAGAATCAGACTGCTGCAAACAGCTTTCTCTCCTCAGGTTACTCACTTAATTCCCCTGTTCTATATTCCACAGCTACAAAAGACTTTCAAATACTTTCTACATATTAGTGCTAGAAGGAAAAAATAATAATTTCCTGAAGTAGTTTAAGAAATAATGAAAACTGGTATATGTGCTTTCTAGCTACTCAACAAACACAAAGGAAACAAAGCCTTACAGCCCACATTTTCCCATGCCAGAACACAAAACAGGTGGATCCTGGATGAATATGGCATATCCCAGAGAAACTGAATTTTAGTTTGAAGTACATCTCAAAGAATTAAGTAACAGTATATAACGCAAACACATCAAGAAAAAAAAAAAACAACAATGAAAATAACTATTAAAGATTCAATTATATTTAAGGGGAAAAAAAAAAGGCATAACGCTATACCTGCGTCCTCTCACTAGAAGTCTTGATGCCTTCCCTAGCATTTCTAATGCTTGCCGCAAACGTTCTTCATTCTAGAGAAGAACAAAAATAATTCATGCATTTTATTTCATTCGCACAGAGTTAAGACTACTAAACCTTAATCTAAGTGTCATCTGTAACTTAGAACAACTGCTAATTAGTATATCAGCAGTTCACATACTCAAGGGAAATATGAAGACTATTGGTGCACGCAAGTCCCACAGCCAGCTCCTGTATGGATCTACAGAGCAAAGTAACACTAATGCAAACTTGCTAATCTGGAAACATGTGACAATGTACACCAAAGTACACCAGTGGCAGCAGCAAAAAGGCAAACCATCTGCTCATGGGATGCATAGAGCATCAAGCAAACTCTTTTCCTCTGTGTCTTCAAGGATTTCGAACTATTTTAGACTCCAGGATTCAACAGCAGCCGTGTTCCTATCTACCCTCCAGGCTGCCCAACGAGAGGCAGAAACATTCAAAATTCAGATTCAGACAAGTCCCAAACTGAGAAAAAGGCAAAGCAAACTGATTCCTAACTTTTACAGTCTTCTTTTCTGCAGCATAAGAAGCCTTCAGCTTCATTACTCAGCCACAGATGTGAAGGGAAGGAAAAATAATTTAGAACCTAATCTTAGGCTTTTTCTTAACTTCATAGCTGACCCTAACCACCAATTCAATCATCTTCATATACTTTCTGGGACTGCAAAATTGTTTGCTGGTGGAAATAAAAGAACAACAAGCCAACTCCAAAACCCCCCACTTACTTCAAACACTGACGCTGCTTGCTGATAGAGCTGCACAGCCTTCTCTGGGCTCACATTTTCTATTAACCTGCAATAAGCATAAAACATTTCTCTTCAGATGAAATTAAAGTATTTTTTAACCTAAAAGCATCAAAAAGACAAGAAAGAAAACCAAAGACATACCCATGCCCTGCATGCATTCTAGCCACCAAGACCACAGACTTACTTTCCAGCTCGTTCCAGTGCAATAGCAGCTGTATCTGGTGTCCCATTCTCCAGGTACATCATACTGGCTTTCTCGATCAGCTGAACTGCTTCAGGGAGTCTCTGCATCTCCTGCAAAGCAATAGTCAGAGGAACGATGCCGTCAGGAACTACACACAATTACGTACAATGAAACAAATCAAACCAAACTGTAATACTTCATTTATTAAGATTCTAATTTTTATTTACAAGCTTGTAGAGCTAGTGAAAGTTGACCACCAACTCCTTAAAACTCATTTGTAAGTACCAAACTTTCACGTAAGGCATGAATTTGCGGTAGTTTAGAGCAAAAGTAGCACCACTCTTCTGTTACCCTCTGACATGAAGCCCTCACCTTTCCTTCTGAAAAAGGAAAACCATTTCCCCCCCCCCCTAATTAAAAATGTCACTTCCCTAACCTAGTGAGGGTATTTGTGGGGACTATGCATCAACAGAAAAATATCACTTGAATATGCAATTCACTTACATATATTTGTAAAACGGTCCAGTGCACAAGATCCTTCACTATAAAACAGAACTTTCTAATGAGAACTAGTAAATGAAAATACCTTTAGCATCATGCCAGCTTGTTCATAAGCCCTGCAGAGAAAAAATTTACAATTTAGTTAGATATGGTATATTTCAGCAATGCATCAGCTGTCACTTCACTGTTACTATTTAATGCTTTGAAGATGTTTTAAGTGTTTTACCTAATGAGACAGTGCATGTGTAACATTATCTTCCACAAATGAAGTGCTTCAACCACACTCCCCATTAAAAACCTATTCTCATGATCTGACCCACAGGCAATATTTCGATTATTTGTCATTATCTGCTTGCTTTGAAGTAGTCTTTAATTAAAAATTTCTTTATAAGCATGCATAGAATTTCAAAATAACAGAAAGTTCATCTAAGAAAAAATATTTTACATCAAAAAGGTGCTGAAGAATGTCAAAATCATAATTTCTTCAGATGGCCATTGCAGGTTTTCAGACTTTCCTAGCCCCAACTTCCATTAAACTGATTTTGAAACAGCGAAATCACTTGAACCATACCATTTACTACAGCGAGATCAAAGTGATAGTTTGTGCTTGCAGCATATGTTAGAAAATTTGTTTCAGATTATTCAGTGCTTCTGTACTTACTTGGCAGCATGGAAGAGACTGGAAGTATCATTGCCAAAGTCAAGGACAAAAGTCACAAAAATAGAATGCAGAAAAATTATTAGCGTGCAAAATCTTATGGAAGTACTAGTTTCAAAGTAAGGAATCCCATGAAGGCAAATCAAACCTACTACATTTGTACGCAAGGTGTCAAAAATAAACGCTTCTAAGGACAGAATAAATGCAACATACTGAAGTATAATTGCATGTAAAGTTGTAAAAAGCACGTTTATTTACAATATGTTCTGGGTTACTAAAGACTAATACAAGTACTACAATAACGTCAGTGTGGCATTCAGTTTATACTATCTATTTGTAGGTATTTTAAAAAAAAAAAAATAATTTCTGAATAAGTACCTAGACATTTCAGGCACTGATCAGCATCTTATCACTCCAAATGTTATTGGAAAAAACACAGATTTTCTAAACAAAAAGAGTTCTTTAGTTTTCCCGCCCAGAGCACGCAGGAATAGTCCTTTAAAAGACAATTTTGTTAGACTGACAAAATGCGCAAATATATTAAATACATCTTCTACCACCCCCATTACCCCATTCTAAGTAGCAACTAGTCAGCTTCTTGAAAAAAAAAAAAAAACCCAGTCAATGAAAAGATACGCTTTATTGTTTTCATGTGCCTCAGCTTCCCGTAAACAGGCTTCCCTTGCCTGGTCAAACTGCTTGGCATTCTTAAAAGCAACAGCTGCAAAAAATCAAATAAAGTTCTTATTTACAGCTTGCCATTTTCCTTTTTTCCACCACTTCTGCTCAAGAATTTAGCCACATAAAGATACAAACAGACTCTTTAAATTAATGGTTATGGTTTACCAAGCTCTTCCACAAAACTCCCATGACAGTCCTCCTTGCTTCGTTAATCACTTTGATAACATTAAAAATATTTATTGTCAACACTTCCATACCATCCCTGTACCACACATTGTGCATAGAGTGTTTACCTGGATTTCGGAACTCACTCACTCTGTATTTTAATTACAGAACTGCAGGAATGCATGTGTATATAGTTTTAATCATTAGAGGTTATACAAAATCAGTATTGCAGCAATAGAAGTGCACCATCAACAAAGCATACCTGTAACCTCCTCAACACAACCAATTCAGGGCACAAATATGTATTTTTATCTCCATTAGACTGAAAGGATATTAAAATAGTATTTAAAGTAAATTCCAGTTTATAAATTGCGCTTCCAAGTTTGTACTTTTTTATTCAGGCTTGAATGAATAGGAATGTCTACAGTAAGAAGCCAAAAAGCCACGATAAAACTGCTATTATCAAAAAGAAGAAAATGTTTTAAGAGCATAAAGGAATCAACTAGTAAGAATTTTATATTTAGTGTGACACTTGCAGCAGAAAAAGGGAGAAAAGAGATCTTACTACACCTAAAAAAACACAAAACTGGCAGAATCTCTACCTTACTGAGACAGTCTTTGTCAGGACATACAAGATGATGAAAAAGCAAAGCTTTAAAAACAGCCCAAATGTTTGCTGTTTTGTAGGTAAAGTCATAGGATTTGGGGATGGACAAGTGAAAGAAGGAAAGCTTTATTTTTATCACACATTGTAATACAGAAAATAGAAGCTGTACGCTTAAAAAAATATTTTTTTTTACAACTGTTCTAATCTTCAAGGAAAATCTGAAACTTATTTTGCAGTGCTACTAAGAGTATGTTTTTGTTCTTTCATTTTACACTTTGTCCTCACAACAGTTTTACTTACACAGTAACGTAAAATAATTAAAATGTTATCAGGCATTGAGCTTAAAGAATACTTTGAAACCATAAAGTACATGGCCATATTTACAGCCATACATACCTGCCTTCCCATATTCGGTGGCTGCACTGTCATAATCTGGTTTCCACTTTAACAATCCAGTTTTCAGACTAAAATGCAAGAAGAAAGGCCTATTAACAAGGAGTAAAGAATTTACATTTTACCTTCAAAGACATATTTCAGATATACTTAAAACTTTAGACTACCTCTATGCCAATTACCTATATACCAATACTATGGTGGCATTGCTACTGTAAAAATAAATGCCAGACTTGTTAGGAATTGCATAAAGCACTGCAATGATCTCCCATAGTTACACGCCTTGCCCTAACAAGCTTCTGCTGTCACCAGAGAGTCTTCACCACTCCAGCTCCTCAACAGTAAGAAGCCAAAAGAAGAATACTTCCACCTACACCAATATATCTCAAGATTTCTAATACCACAACACCTAACAGTATTTTTTGTTACACATCACGAATTTCCCAGTGTTCCTCTGCAGCGATTTTTTTGCTGCTAAGACTTATCAAAGGCTCTCCACTGCATACACAAATGAAACAATTTACTTACCAACACAAAGACAAAGCCTCATGTCATTTGTATGTCTACAATGAATCATGACACTAAATGGCATCACGTGTACGCACAGCCACACACATATATACGGAAAAATATACATTGCAAAATGAGGTGAGTCATCAGGCAATATTAATTTCAATATTATGACTTCCACACTTCTAAAACAAATATAAAAGTTACCATAACTTTAGAGCCCGCTTCCATATTTGTCGTAGGCAGACACACCAGATGCAATACATGCTTAATTTGGAAAAACAGTTGTATATAGACTCCGTGTTGGTTTTGTTGTCTTACTTGGATGAAAGCTACAGTATGTAACTCTAAAACAAGCCTTTACATTGTGTTATTTTTATCACAGTCAAAGTATCAAATGCATCGCACTGAAATACACGATGCTTTAATCTGCACACAATTTGAGATTTAGGTGCCTTTTATTTCAAATGCTTTCCAGGATAAGCTTAAAATGAATTCCACTGAAAGGCAGTTATGGTCAAGTAATTTGAATAAGATACTCTGGTACAGATTTTTTTAATCTGAGAAGGTCTCTCCTTTATCACAGTTTATACTTTTGATCCATGATTTCTGGATGGCCCGTCACTATTCTTACTAAAATTATAGCGCCTTTGGATTAGTCATCTCTATTACATCTACACTGTAGGCTGTGAAATTGAGACTTATAAGCAAAATTCAGTGTTAAAATACACATACAAAGACTATCATATGTAGATGTTAAGCCAACACGGGTCTTTGAGGCTACCTAAAAAGAAACAATCACACACAGGCAGGAAACACACACACCATCTCAGTAAGGTTAAGCTCTTTTCTTCACCGCAATCCCCATAACTTTTCTCCCGCTTGCCTGTCTCCCACTAACTTTAGCAGAAGAGGCTCCTCTCGCTTTCCAGTTGGGGTCACAGCAATAAACACGGTCCTTCAGGAAACCTGCTCAGGCTCCAGGTCTCTGAGCCGCACCGACACCACTTTTTAGCTTTAGGGCCCCTTTATTCTCCCAGTTCGGGGAAGATGGGGGCCCTTTACCACCCGCCCCCTGTAGGGAGG
>VWZL01001089.1:0-56702 GCA_013396915.1 Stercorarius parasiticus | reverse complement strand
GGAAAGAGTGCAGCAAAGGGCTATAAAGATGATTAGGGGATTGGAACACCCCTTTTATGAAGAAAGGCTGAAGGATTTGGGTCTCTTCAGTCTGGAAAAAAGATGACTGAGGGGGATCTTATCAACACTTGTAAATACTTAAGGGGTGGGTGTCAGGAGGATGGGGCCAGGCTCTTTTCAGTGGTCCCCGGCACAAACTTGAGCCCATTCAGTGGGCACAAACTTGAGCATAGGAAGTTCCACCTAAACATGAGAAGGAACTTCTTTCCTTTGAGGGTGGCAGAGCACTGGAACAGGCTGCCCAGAGAAGTGGTGGAGTCTCCGTCTCTGGAGACATTCCAAACCCGCCTGGACGCGTTCCTGTGTAACATGCTCTAGGTGACCCTGCTCTGGCAGAGGGGTTGGACTAGATGATCTCCAGAGGTCCCTTCCAACCCCTACCATTCTGTGATTCTGTGATTCTGTTCACATGGCCCCACTTGTTGAGCTTGTCCAGCTCCCTCTGGATGGCATCCTTTCCCTCAGGCATGTCAGCCGCACCACTCAGCTTGGTGTCGTGCACAAACTTGCTGAGGGTGCACTCGATCCAGCTGTCTATGTCATTGATGAAGATACTGAACAGTACTGGTCCCAGTACAGACCTCTGAGGGACACCACTTGTCACTGATCTCCATCTGGACCTTTGTCCAGCACTGCAGCCTCCTTGACATATCTTTTTTTGGGCGGGGGACTAAGATCCATTCCACATTCCTAGTAACTGGGTGGACCAGGCACTTATGTTGAGTCAGGCCAATTTTAGTTTCAAACACTAAATTGCATTCTCCACAGCTCCAGCCCTCCATTGGGGCAGATTGCACAACTGCCTTGCACTTTGGGAAGTGTCAGGCAGTACTAGGATGCTTCACATTTGTTCACTGAAACAGGATCTTTTTTCTTTCATGAGCTCTCTTTAGATTATCAACTAGTCCTGACATTTTTCGTATTTGGTTCCTGCAACAAGGACATGATGGAATTTTATCTGGGACCTTCACAACCAGAATGCTATTAGTTGGAAGGTCTCTTCTGATAGCCAGGATAGGCATTGATGGCATTGGTGGAAGTCGGGCCACAGTCATGGAGGGCAGGGGTTCCTCACCCGCCTCGCTTTCCACATCAATTGGTGTGGGCTAATGTTAGTGCCCCAAAGAATTGGAGAGGCAGTCACCTGATGCACTTCTGGTAACCTGACCAGAACCGAGGTAGGAAAACATAACAGTTTTTGTCAGTCTTGAAAGCATAATTAGAATTTTCTACTTTTCTACAGAATTGTCAAATTGCATAATGAATGGTTCTTCCAGATGCCAGCTTCTACTCTATATCCATGAACAGGGAAGTGAAGAAGCAAAGATCAGGGATTTCCTCTCCAATGGTGCGATCACTAATATCCAATAAAATCAATAAGCCTGTCCAGGCTTTTGGTGACTTCTATTGACGGCATAGTTTTACACTTCTGAAGCAAGATTTGCGGAGGAGTGACAACATATTCCTTTTTTTTTGGCTTCAACTCTGTCATTGTTGTTTTCCTTAGTCTGCTTCAGAAGAGCATGTGTAGCTCTTCTGGCATCCTAGCTGCTTGCTTTCAAACCAGCAATACAACCCTGGACAGAAGGTGCTGTGTAGTGCTCTCCTCTTTTGAACTATGAGTGAGACACATTAGTATTTTAATGCTGGCAGAGGCACAGCTAGTGATATCCTTACTTAAGTTCATTTTCATAGCATGCACAATTGCTAGGTTTTGTTCCACGTGGTAGCATGGAGTAATTAAAACATCTGCTGCATTCCTCCAATGTTTTATTCCTCAGCATAAAATGCTTTCTGAGATTAATTGCTTTGGTCATGTATTTGAACGTCCTACCTCAGAACACCGTTCATTAGATAACAATATTAAAGCCTGTTTCTCCCTGTAGAGGAGTCAGTTCTCCCACTCTGAATTGTTATTTACATAAATTATTATCATGCTGCTGCAGTGCACATCTGCAACAGCCTAAACTATGCACTTTTACAAAAGTCTTTTTTAATGAGCTGATTATCAAAAATTATATGGCAGCCATGTGGGTATGCTGCTGAAGGCCTCCTAGAGTATTGAAGTCAGTTCTGTGGGCAGCCTGACTGACTGAGAAGTGAAGCTCCATTGTTCTCAGTGTGAACATCAGAATAAGGAAAATAAACCTGCAAGTTCATTTAGCACTATTAAAGCTGGTGGGTTTTAATCTCAAATCTAGCATTGAGATAGTTTTAAAAATATTAAAGGAGAATTTGGTAACAGGATTTTGTTTAATTAAGTAGCCTAAAGACTCTTGGGATCGATACTGAGCCCAATGCTGTTTAATATCTTCATAAGTGATCTAGATGATGGGATGAAGTGTACCCTGACAAGGTTTGCTGATGATACCGAACTGAGTGGGGAAGTGGACACTTTGGAAGGGAGAGCCACCCTGCAGGAAGACCTGGATAAGTTGGAAGAGTGGGATGACAAGAACCTTTTGAAGTTCAACAAGGACAAGTGTAAGGTCTCGTACCTGGGAAAATACAATGNGGCTTAGGGGAGACCTTATCACCATGTTCCAGTATTTAAAGGGTGGCTACAAAAAAGATGGAGACTCCCTTTTTACAAGGAGTCACATGGCAAAGACGAGGGGTAATGGGTACAAGTTACTCCAGGGGAGATTCCAATTGGACACGAGGAAAATTTTTCACGATGAGAACAATCAGGTATCGGAATAATCTCCCCAGGGAAGCGGTGAATTCCCATCCTTGGGCACTTTTAAGATTCAGCTGGACAGGGTGCTGGGCCCTCTTGTCTAGACTGTGCTTTTGCCAAGCAAGGTTGGGCCAGATGATCCTTGAGGTCTCTTCCAAACTGGTATTCTATGACTTTTTAATCCCCTACAAAGACTACACCCTGTTAGTCTCTAGATAAAGGTAGTAAAAATCTCCTTTAGAGTTCAGTCTGTGGACTGGACAAAATCTCCTTCAAGTCACTAAAGTGACTGAAATTTCCATGCTCTGTAAAAACTCAAAACCCTCTAGCCCCTTTGCTATAGCTTTTGAATGCTATCAAAAGCTATAAGAATTCAGTGGGCCGCTTCATCAGGATACATTCTGATGTGCAGTTTGGGTTGACTGGTCATTATGAACCTTTGAAAAATTGTTTAGAAGGATTGTACAAGATGTTCATAAAATGCATTCCTACTAGTCCCAACTGTAGCATGTTGTGTGCATTTAAAGCTTTTTATTAATTGCCTTCCAGAAAAAAAAAAAAAGGGTCTTCAAAAGTCTAGGCAGACACTAGGTGTTCATGTCATTCTCCCACCAGAGCTTATATTTCTCTTCCGGTAGACCTAGTAGTTACAAACCACTGTATTGTAAGCAGCTCATGTGACTTGATGACAAACATTTAGAGGACAGTAACTGACTTGGATCATGCAGAATAGTTAGCTGTGAGTTAGCTATCCATGAATTTCCCTTGAAAGACAGATAAATCTTTAGCAAACACATGATTGCCTTTGCTATAGTACTTTGTCACATTTGTTTTTTCATATTTAGCTAAAGCTTTTTATTTTGCCTGAGTCCTGTAAAACAGAATGCTTCTAATTAATTCAGTTCAAATAATCCACTTTTTCTTTCATGTGACTTATTTTGCTAAAAACACCAACTTTGTTTTCTGCTCATTAATTTGATATACAGAACATAAGATTTATTACTGTGGTGCACGTAGGAGAGAACCCAGAGGTGGTTTTCTCATGAAAATAAAATGTTTTGGGTTTTTTTGAAAGTGATCTGAAAGGTCAGGTTAGCCTATCTTTGGGCTATCCACAGATATGTAATTAAACTGTTTCTCAGATGCAAAAAACCATATGAGAGTGAGCATAGTGAATTCTCCAAAATGCAATTGCCTTTAATATCATCCTCTCTGAAAAATCTAGTGGGAAAATTTCAATCTGGAGGATTTTTATTTTGAAGAGTTGTAGAAGTGAATCGACTACCAGTTCTTTCTTTTAAGCTGCAAAATGTTTTTTCTTGTCTCTAAACTTGCTCAACAAATAATCACTGCACTTACAGATCTGCTTCCCCTGCATACATACATTATTAATAAAGATCACGGGCGCACCTACAGAGGAAGAAAGGTAATTCCAGGTAGTGTTTCCCTATAGTTCTGCATGCCGGTTCTTCCCTGTGATGAATGTGCTTCTTATATACCTTTCTGTCTCTCAGTATTGTAGAGCACTGTGTCATCCCTCACTTCTGTGCATTTGCTTTCTACCTCCTACCTTTTTACTCTGTTCTTCTGTTTTTCTTTTCCCTGTTGTTTCATCTGGTTTCTGATTTTGATTTTGCTCTTTCACCTGGTGGCTGCTTTATTCTCTCCTTTTTTCTTCTAAGTGCTGCTTATAGTAAAGGTGTCCTGTGATGACCACTAGACCAAAATACATATATCCTTACAGATGGTTTAAAGGCTGCAGAAGAGAAACAGAAGCACAGATGGGTGCATGGACCATGTAATCTTTTCCACATAGTTGTATAAGATGCTACAGCAAAAGCAGAGGGAAAAACTATTTTAAGTGCAGCTCCTTACTTCACCTGTGGCTTCTGGACTCAGATTACAAGAGGGATGCCACATATTCCCGTGTCATTTGGAAAATTGTCCATATGATTCAAAATCATATGGAAAAAGTAGTGAAGAATTATAGAATCACAGAACCATTGAGTTCGGAAGCCATCTCCGGAGATGGTCTAGTCTGCCTCCCCTGCTGAAAGCAGGGTCAACTATAGCAGGCTGTCTCCAGTTGGGTTTCGAATATCTCAATACAGACAGCATGCAGGGATGAACCATAAGCAATACTTATAATAACAACTAAGCTATTGTTATTTACAATGGCTACCACTGAACAATGGTGTAACTAAGACAGAGCTAGTGGTGAATCCTTTCTCACTTGTCATCTTTAAATCAAAACCAAATCTCTCCTAAAAGGTAATGCTTTTGGAGCTTGATACAGTATTTGGCAAGCGGAACTCAACGGCCTATGTTGTGTAAAAGCTAGAGGAGAGGAGCTCAGCTGTCCCTTCTGGAGCTTAGTCTTGTGAATGTATGTCAATAAATGATCTCTCAGATGTAATGGATGTTGTAATGAAACCTAGCAAACACAGGAGGGCTCTATTTGAACACTTATTAAGAAACATTTAGGGTGGTATGAAGCAGGAGCGGTATGTTCTGGTGTTACATAACCTTAGGCTCAATTACAGTCAGTTTAGAGAAGTGGGAGATTTTTAATTGTTTGCTATGAAATTACCATCTTGTTATGGGTATGTATGGGTTTATGTCTAAACATTGTCTCCGTGCTGGAGCATAGAAATATAAGAACAAATCACATGAACCCCATCTGAAGTGGCCCATCATGAAAAATTTAAAATAAAGTTCATGATTTTGTCATTTATAGTAAATTTATCCATTCTTTATGAAACAGGTTTAGGTTTAGCTGTCACAGATATATCACAGTACATCACAGGCTGGCTTGTGACAGGAAAAACGCCTTTTCTTTGCCTTTACATTACAAATCCTAATTTTTCCATATTGCTACCATGGAAACAAATGGAGAGTAAAGGCAGCAGGGAACAAAAAAGCCACTATTGCATAATGGGGGTTCGGTCATTCCTCCACAGAGACAAACAGGCTTTCACAACTGGGCTCTGCTGCAGCACTGCAGTATCACTGCACGTCCCTCAGGGCAGGGGCCGTGCTTGCCTGTGCCAGCAAGGAGTTTTGATTTGAAGCAAGGGGGCCGTGCGTCCGTTCAGTGTCAGCTGTATCACAGGCACACAAAGCAAATGTGTCTCTCACATCAGGCAGCGCTACGAGAGAGGGTAGATATCTCCTCTTTGTCTGGCTTCCCTTGCCTGCCACCCCATTCACGGGGCGGTTCTGTGGAAACAAATTGAAGGTAAATGAAATCTTTCTGTGACAATAACGTAGCAGCCACTGCAAGAAAAAGGATTTCTCCAATGCTGAGAACAGTGAGGAGAATGATTAGCAACAACAGTCATAACAAGGAAAGGGAAGCCAGAGTTTCCATGTCTGTCTGAGGATGCCCACCTGAGAAGGAGCGCTGCTTTGTGCTGCTCTGGGCTTTACGCAGGAGGTGGCATGGGCTTGTTCCCTCCCCTCATCCATGACACAAGGAGCTTGTTCCAACATTTCTTGCCGTGAAAAGGAACAACGTTGTATGTGGAGAAAAAAGGCACAGAACTGGATTTTTCCTGCCCAAATTTGAGCATCTAGCTGAAGATCCCATGGTAGGAGTGCTTTTCTGTTAGGCAGTTCCTGAAGCAAGTTGGAGCTCAACTACCCTTACATGTGCACCATCCTGTTTATTGTTCAACAGGGGGCTTCTAGACAATAATGTAGAAGTTAAAGATCAGATGACATAAATCCAAGCTGTTGGGAATAATGAAGGTGGCCTATTGACAGAAACCTCAAGATCAAACTACTTTGGAAGAATCCACAAAAAGGAAATGTTCGTTACGAAACCAGAAATCAAAGTAAAGTTACTCCAGCAGGATGAAGAATTGTGCAAGACTCGTGGATTAATCCTTTAGGACTTGATTATCTCATTTCAGCTGTACGCTAAGATTGCACGAGAGTGCCTCCAGTAAGCAATACCAGTTGTCAGCCCCATCACATTTCCATTATAATGCTAGCTGACTTTAATGTTTAAATCTGTCATGTTAAGACCACCTCCGGCAAGCTGGTGGGTAAAGTTAGATTTTATTATTATTGGGGGTTTGGGGTTTTTTTTCAGGACTTTTCTTTTGCCAAGAAGTATAAACCTACACTGACATAGCAAATGATATATTCATTTACAAACCCTTTGGGAAGGAAAGTACATAACAAAGGATTTCTGGAATGCAGTATTTAGCCCGGATAATTATTTCATAATCTATTTTTCCTTTGGAAAAAAATATTTTGATTTAGCAGACACTGTTAATTGCTACTAGTAATCTTAAGTCTTTTCTTTTTCTTCTCCCTTCAAAAGTTAATGACAAAAGAGTACAGAACATATTACTAAAGGGACATGTAGCAGTTCTTCTTTGGATCACTGCTACAAAGCGCAGCTAATCAGCATGAAAAGATTAATTTCTTATGTTATAGACATGCTGTTCGTGACAACTGGGTTATCATTTCTTTACAGCAAGCAGTGTTATAAATATAATTCAAGGCACACTTACACATGTACAGAGTAGCCAGGGAGCGATGGACCTGCAATCAGTGGCTGAGACTGACCCAAGCTTTGAAATTGGAATTTCTGAACAGGTTGTTGCTCCTTGAATGTGTGAATTTGGCTCATTGCAGAAACAGGTCACAATCTGCAAACTTCTGACCTAAATTTGGATGAAAATATCCTCCTACTTCAGTAAAGTTTGGATCAAGGCTCTGGGTTAAATCTTAATTCAGATCATCATCTGGTCTTTCATTAGGATTACTGGGAAAAATGTTGGCTCGAGAGCAGGTTTTCCCTCTTAAATGTTTATTGTAAAGTAGTCCAGATTGATTGTTGTATATACATACTGGAAGAGACCCTATGTTTTCTTCACGTGACTGTTCAGAAAGATATAAAGCAAATGACTGTGTTACTGCAGTACAGCTGTGGGTTTGCTAAGCAAATCTGGCCCGCAGACACATTTATATAGCAAATCTCCGACTCGCTGCTTCCATTTTGATGAACCACAAATATCTTGGCATTCTAATCTCTCCACAGCATATTAATCTCAGCTTGTAAAAAAAAGAGGCAAACAGTGAAAACACTGTAGTAAGGATTGCCTTCTTCCATTCCATCATTTGATGCTTGCTGTGTTCCTCCAGAGGGGAAGACGATGGGAAGTAACACATTTGTGATGTAACGCAGACAGGAAATCTCCTTAACTTAAGGTTTAGTAGGAATTTTTAAAGGATATTCAGCCTGCACCATGAATTTTCTGTCACTACTGGATTCCGCTCACTTCAGCTATCCTGTGGGGATGGGAATCAGAGAAGAATCTTTTTTCAGCCAGTGGGAAAATAATGCAGGTTTAGCAGAGAGAATTTTGGGCAAGCAACAGAAGCCGTTATAGATGCCAGCACAATTCTTGAGAAGGAACATTCTTAAGGAGAAAAATAGGAGAAAGACTATTCTCGTAGAGGCTTGATGAGATGGTATACAGGTACCTTTGAAGAGATATTAAAGACTTTTCTGCCTCTAGAAGATCAGCCACATTTATGCTGGTTCTGCAACCTTCTGTTAGGTCACTGCACTCCTCTACCTTCACAAGCAGCTTGGAAATCACATATCCATCTGGAAATTTTTCATCCGCCATTGGTACAAATGCCTATTTCTTAGATGTAACAGCAACAAAACAGTCAATCTCTTATTTTCCTGTGTGTTCAGTTGGAGCAATTGACACTGCAGTTTGTTAGATCAGTTGC
The DNA here is from genome assembly GCA_013396915.1 of Stercorarius parasiticus. Classification (NCBI taxonomy): domain Eukaryota; kingdom Metazoa; phylum Chordata; class Aves; order Charadriiformes; family Stercorariidae; genus Stercorarius; species Stercorarius parasiticus. The sequence goes on along the minus strand of VWZL01001089.1, from coordinate 48,205 downwards.
ATTTTAGAGGCAATCCTTGAGCCTTTTTTATTTTTAGCTGAAAAAACTCCGTTATATCCCTTATAATAAAGCAAGCAGGGAAAAAAATCTCACAGGTTTTGCATTATAATTTCTCTTTGAGGTCTTTACCTTTTTCAGTGACTCTTTAATGTTACATTGTAACTCAAATACTTATTAATTTTTCTTACATTACAAAAATAAAAAGTTGCTTGCTTTGAAGTCAGTCATGCTTGACAAATCTGAGGCTGAGGAGGATTATCAGAAGCTAAGCAAGGTCACACCTGGTTAGACAGTAGATCCATCTCCTCCAGTCTTCTGCTCTTCAACAGTACCCAAAATACCTAGAAAATGATGTAGCAAGGCAAGCATGTATGATACTTTCCCTTGTACTCTCCTGTCTTCCAAACATTTTTGGTTTGGAGACATCCTATGCAGGATTTAGTTTTTGTATATTTTGTAAGCCTTGATGGGTTTCTTTGCCGTGAGCTTGTCCAGTCTTCCCTTCCATCCGTTTAAGGTTTCAGCCTCTACAATATCTTCTGAAGAAGCGTTCCACAGCTCATCTGCCTGGTGTAATAGAACTACCTCCTTTGGTTTATTTTGAACCTGAATTTTAGTAGCTTTATTTGATTCCCCTGGTACTTCTCCTGGAAGAGACATTAAACAGCATCTCCTTTTCTTCTCTGTCTATAACTGTTGGGATTTTATGGACTTACTAGTTTCCTGTTACAAAGTCCTGAGAGTGGGATACGTGTGACATGCTTATACTTGGCAATGTATTGTCATGAATCAGTACCTGGTGGAATCAGCATACATGCTCAAAGCCAAATTCTAGCTGAAATACCCAATAGAGTTTTTCTCAGGAAAGATACTGATACAGAGATACTTAGCACAGATACCAAAGAGAGTTCACTCTTAGCACCCTTTCAATCTTCAAAGGCAGCCTTCATATACAGTTTATCCCTTGTAGCTGTGAACAGATTGAATCAAAGAGCTGGAGATATTCTGGTCTCTCCAGATGTGAAATGGCATTTATGCCAAAATGGGGTTTATATACTCCTTAAATCTTCTTATACAAGGCTTCACGACACATATGTTTTAAGGACTTGGTTTAAGCGATGTGCTTGCATTTTGCTTGCCTATTGCACAACTTTGAAATTCAACCACTCTCAGTAGAATTAAGTCTTATTAAGGTTTCATATTGGGATTGCAGCTCATTCAGGTTTGTTATACAAATATCCCTCCTGTACATGTTAGAAGCAGACGCCACGCTCTTGTGTTCCTTGGATGTGTCTGGTTGCATGCACTGTATGTATGGGTGCAGCTGTCGGGCCCTTTTGTGAGAAGCTAGAGGCAAGTGCATATATTGCACACTGGGCTGTTTTCCTTACAGGCATCTGCCCAGTGCTAATCTGCTAAAGACTGGGGGTTTTTAGGAGGTATAGATATTTGGCTTTAAGTTTGTGAGGACGTTAACAGCTTTGCCATCTTTCAGAACAATAGAAGAACAGAAGAACAATAAAATAAGATAATGAAAAGGAAAAGGAAACATCCTTTTAAATGTATCTTCTATATGAGAAGTGGCACTTAAGGGCAATCATGCTTCTCTCCTGACTCACAACAGTCCTCTCTGCTTGGGCCTTGTCACCTCTAGTCTATCAACACAGAAAGCCCAAGTCTCTGCCTGGATGCTGGCGCTCTCTCCTGTACTGCTGCCGCTTTGCCACTCTTCAGTCAGCAGTACTTGGAATGCCAACTGACTGCCCTTACAATGCTGTATTTGGCAGGCAAATGCTGATTAGTGAAGAATAAAATGCAAGCAACGAGAAAGACACTTTTCACAGAGCTATACCGCTAAGATCTTAAATTCTTGCAGAGGCCACAGGCAAAGAAAATTGCTTTCTACCTATTAAAAAGTGCTTTCAGCAGCCTTCTTGGAAAAGGAAGTCTGCCTGGTAAGCGTAAAGGGAAACGAGACATAGGATCAGAGTATGACAGTCTGCCATATATATTCTTCCCTGGCCAGTGACATCCATCTGGAAGGATAAGGTCAGAGTTATTTGTTGTAAACAACAACTTGGAATTCAGTTGGTGGAAATGAGATCGGCCTTCATTTTTTTTTTATCTAAGTAACCTTGATAAGAGGTTGAATTTGAATGTAAAAAAGATAAATCTTGAAGGTTTGTTAGGCTGATTAAAAAGCACTGCAACAGAGTGCTGTTATCATTGTGCTAGAAAAGGCTCATTCCCCTTGATTTACCTGGGTCTGTTCTTTGAGGCTTATGCGAAGAAGTAGAAGAGGGTTCTGCCCCTCTTGTTTGTCTTGTATATCTTGTAGTTTCGATATACTGATCGTGCTTCTATGCCTAGCCAAATAAAACAATTCAGCTATAGCCCCAGCCCAGTTCATGCATCTGGCCACATTTAGGAGGGCAGGTTTCTAATGTCTTAGTTCGGTGTAGATTCTGGGTCGTCCTTCCGAGATCTTTGTCGGAACATCTCTGTGTCTTTCATTAATCTCAGAGTCTGCTCACAAACCTATCTCAGATAAATAAGGCTGATTGAAGACTTCGGCCAAGGCAACAGTCCCTAGGTGGTTTTAGACCAAAGTGGTAAAGATCAGGCTGTTTCAGCTTGCAGGATTATTTGTGACCTGTGTGAAGTTAATAGCTTGTCTCAAGGTTATCCATATTAAGGAACATTTTCCACCAAAAAAAGAACATGACCTCCCTGGACACCCCTGCTAAACAGGGGCTAAGAATTTAATGGGCCTGGGGATGAATTATCCTCTCATTTCTGAATGTTTTCTCCTGGTCCTTGCTAATGAAGTACATTGGTGGGACAGTATGAAGGACACTGTCTGTTCTTATAGTCTACTCACTTTTTTCCAGACTCTAGATTTTTTGCTCTGTGGATTTATGTGGTCTCAATCCCATAATACTTAGGAACAGTGGTTCATTGATTTATTTGCACAATAGCTTTCTCGCTTTCTAAATTTTACTGAGAGTCAATGGAGATGTTCACAACACTGGTCAAATTTCTCCTAGGAAGTCCACTGTAGGAAAAGAACTCGGTTCCGGTGTCTTAACTGAAAAAGTTTCTTCCTCTGGAATTCCTTTCAAACACTTTGGTCATTATTATAGCTGGAGGGGGGAAGGAGAAAACGTGTGTATGACAAGTTACTAAATTGAAAATGAAACACCTTCCTGAAGGTGCGCGTTCTCAACTCTGATGAACTTCTGCTGATAACACCACAGAAGAGCAGCACGTTCTCTGCTGCTGTTAAGCTGGAATGGTGGGTCCTAATTATGTTGCAAATCAGCGGAATAGTTTCATACGAACTGGGCCAGGATGGCTGCCTGGCGTACTCAAGATAGAGGGTTAAAATGGGGAATGTGAAGCTGACTGTAGAGGGGAATCTTCTGATGCCTTTTCAGGGACAGCTGCGTGGTAATGCTGTTGAAAACATGCAGGTATAGATCCAAAATGCAGAATTGCAAGCTACAGGTAAAAAAGAAGAAAACAATGGTGTTAAGATGCCATGTACTGAGTTATAGATAATAAATACTAGATGCCTGTCTAGAATTGGAAATAACAGCCATGAAGGCTGGAAAAGGGAAAGAGCTGAATAAATACTGCATTTGTTGCAGAATAAGATCATGAATACAGGATAACCCCTGTTTATTTTAGGATTTTGAAAAAGTTTGACCTTGAATGTAGGATGACTCTTACCCTGTACCTTTGTTCTCTAGCTGTGTTCTGGTATGCACACCCCCTCCAAAAACACACACACATTGTCAAAACAGGGCTGTGCAGAGCAGTTCTGCACAGGCTCATTACTCCAAGCCTTTGCTTCCTGCGGCTTAAGTCAACGGTGTCTTGTTCTCAGCTGTACATCCTTAGAGGTGGGACCAGGCGCCCTGATGATGGCTGTATTTCTGCCAGCACAACAGAATAGGTGCAGGATGGGAAACATTGTGCAGATACGGCACAAGCTACTGCAGATCCACTTGTTTTGTGTAACTGCTTTCATGTAGGTTCTTCCCCCGTGGCTCCTGTAGGATTCTGCAGAGAGCAGGTTCTTGTTGATAAACTGACCCATGGTTTCTTGACTGTGTAGAACAGGGAGGGATGCTTAGCTTCCACTCTCTTTGTTTTTTCCATTCATTTTGCTGTTGAGATGAACTTCTAGGCAAAAGTGCTAATTTTTGCCGTCTGAACTCTCAGTGCAAACACATAACAAGATACTCATTCATAAAATGAACTACATTTTCAGTGCAGTTTGGGGGAGGGAAGTATTCTGTTGTATATTTAAATTTTTAATCTGCTGAATTGACAGCAGTCAAGCGTGTGCAATAGACCATTCTGAGCTTTAGTTACTAAAGCATAAAATGCATTTAAATCCTAGTATCCTGTTCAAATGCAGAAAATACACAGGATATCACCCGCATATCAGAGAGCATATCAGTTTTGGAACCATGAGTTTAACAGGAACCTGCCTGACAAAATGACTGTACGTAGCACTGTAGTGTGAACATAACCTTATGCTCATTCGTGTTTTACTCAGGCTGATCTTAGCACTGTCTGTGATAAAGATTTCTTATGACATATAAGAAGCACCCTCACGTTTACAAAATTTACCTTACGGGTGTCCAATAATCTGTTGGGCTCCCATGCCCTAGGCTGCTGTATCCCACAGACAGGTGGACTTTGCATTTCCGTGGCTGCCAATCTGTTTTCCTTCTTTCAGCATCTTGACTCTTACAGACAGTTACAGTTTGATGAAACCACATGAAAATATCAAGCGTATCCATACCTTCATGACTGATGCTCTTTGATGGATCGCGGTCATATACAGATTGCTCAAAGACAGTGACTTTTCTCCGTTCTCTGTCACCTCCCAGCAAAAGAGTTGATGCATTGAGGTGGGAGTGAAGAATTTAAGAGAGCTTCCTTCTCCCTCCCCTCCTCTGTGGTGGGTGCATTAGGTACTAGTGGCTGTGTGGAACATGGCAACACGACAGCCCACCCCGTCTTTACCTGGGGACTGTATTCTCACTTGGTAGAAAAAGAAAACTCCTCTTTTCTAGAGTTCTTATCCAGCAGGTAAGCTTTGACAGCCTTCCTGTGTTTTATTAACACTGTAGATGGTATTTGTTGAACAGGATATGTACTTACTGAAATATCTGTCTCCTGAAAGGGTTATTGTTCTCTGATATTTTCTTTCTGTTGGGTCACCAGAAGTTTATTCCCATATACTCTTTCATTAGGGTACTAGGTGTTTTTTTAATTTTCTTTAGTTTTTTTGGGGCTGAGTTTTTTTAAAATTCTCATGGTTTAATTGCAAGCTGTCAGGGAAACGCCATAGTTCTTGGAAATTGAGGGATAATCCTTTGAAATGCAAAAAGTGACCAGAATAAACAAAGAGAAATTAAGTTACTAACACAACTATCAGTGTCAGCATCTCAACTGACTGGGGAAAGACACTCTCAGAGAAATACATTAAGAAAATACAAACCAAAGACAGGGTTTTCACAGGGAACTATCATCTTTTCCACTCCAGATCTTAGCCATTATTTTATATTCATTGTGCATTATTATTTTTTTTAGCTCACACAAGATATTTTGTTACTTCCACTGCATTCCCATTTGAAAATATCACTAATTTAAAGTGTCATCCTATCATGCAATGATGTGATTCAAAAGAATTTTAAGAAGTTGGATCCCTTGGATCTTCTGATTTGGGTTTTTTCCCAATGTGTTCACTAGCTTGGACTCCATATGTAGTAAGGTCTGAACGTATCACTGCAATGTGTAGTATTGGATGCAAAACTGGGACCTATGATCTGTGGATTGCAGTGTTCAAACAGTTGTTTTTCCAGCACAGCGGGCAGTAGGTGAAAAAGAACATCAATCGGAAACCCACAGTCGAGTCATACACACATCCTGGTCAAACAGAAGTTCCCCATTTGACTGATAGGAAAACCGAAGCACAGGAAGCTCATATCACCAGGCTGCAGGTGTTTCCAGGGCAAAGACTATGGTTTTATGGGTCTGCTTTAGAAATGTCTGTTACGCTGGGGCTGTGATTTCTAGGTGTTACCATAACACAGATAATAACACTTAACGCCAATGGTAAAAGGCAGAGGCAGGAGCTGGACTTGAATCACCCAATTTGCAGTCCCAGATATTCCTTGCTATTTTATTATGCCGTATCTCTTCAGACCAACTGAAAGTGCTGGTGTTTTTCTCGGAGGATAGAGATTGACAAGCACTAGCTAAGGAGGAGAGCCAGGAGGTAACATTCTGGTATCTTATTTGTTGGCCACGCTCCCTTTAGACTGGTTCATTTTATTAATGCTCTTTCTTCCTATTATTGTCTCTTTCAGTAGAGCGTTATAAATTCTGACCATTTTCCTTTGAACTGATTCCTAATCCATGTTTCTTGTTTAGGAAAATCAAGTGTATTTGAAGGTAAAGTTAGCGTTTTCCTAATATTTCCGTTGCTTTGTTGTTGTTACTGCTCTGATGTGGGAAGACCTATTGGCCACAGACATAACTCCCTCTTTACACACAGCTGGCAAATGAAAACAATATCAGAACATCTCCATGACACACAAGGCTTTTATACAGTGGTGTTTCAGACTTTACTGCAGTTTCCTTTGGAAATGCTTAAAACAACTACATCTGTTTCCTTTCATTGGGATTTTGTGTTCTTTAAGCCAAAAGGAGGGGATAAAACTCATTAATTCCGAACAATAATTGCAATGTCCTATATAAATATTTTTTAGACTGCGGGTTTTTTTTTTCTCTCCACTAAAAATACAAAATAGCTTGTCTGTTCAATGTAATGAGAGTTCCTGAATACTTCTACATTGGTCTTTTTATGCACAAATACTTGAACTAGATTTAAACAACCTGGCTCAGATGTTGGTATCAAGCAAGCAGTGACTACACAGAAAGCGGTACAGAGCCAGACGCCTAACGTCAGGAGAGAGCACAACATGGGTTTAATTTACCATGTTTCTCAAGTGCGTTTTGCATCCTATAGTGACTGTCAGCCTGTCCAGCCTGAGCACATCCTTCCTGAAAACACAGTAGAGACCCACCTCCTATGGCAGACTCTGTAGCTATGTCTCAGCCTAGGGCCAGAGAGCACGTGGCATCCTTTGGTGGCACTGTACATAAAATGCAGCTGTAAGCCAAGTACAGTTTTTTGAAGGCAACCTACGTTTTGCTAATATTACAGAGGGGTAAAACTGACTCATGCAAGCTACAACATCTAATCCAAAACAAAAAAGCAGTGCTGCCTCTCCTCTTATCTGAGGACAGGGTCTGGCTCTGGATGCGTTTGGGCTTCTCAGACCAGTGCTCTTCTAACAGATATGTACAGCTGTGGTCTAGTGTTCCCTACTTAAGAAATTATTTGTTATTCATCAGTCTTGAAATCACTCTTAATCCAGGCCAAGATAAAGCGCAAGTCAAAGTACTTAAAACATTTAGAGTAGATGATACATTTAAAAATGTTTATAAATAAAAGCATAGAAGTTAATTTAGTGGTTATGAATATAAGAAAAAAAAGAATCCACTTATTGGCTAGCTAGTCTTTTGTTTTAATTTTAGCGTCCTCATCCTTTACCGTTTTCTGTCACTCCCTCTTCCACAGTTTAGCACTGTGCACACCCTCTTTTCCACTCCAAAGTCTGTGTAGATACATCCCAGAGACCATGTAAAGTAACCACAGAAAACCAAGATGTACAGTCATTGCTGTGTACCTGAAAGGAAAACTGAACTTCTGAGGAATGAATGGTGTCAATGGAATTAGGCCATTTTGGCACTTACTTCCTTCTGGCATTAAACAAGATTAAAAAGTAAAGAGCTAGATACAGTTTACTATATGCATAGAGGGGAGAGGGGAGAATATAACATTACAGCTGATACCAGATGGTAAGAATAATTCCTTAAGATGGTACATTTGCTTTCCATTTAACAGTCAATAAAATCCTTTTGTTTGATGTTCCCCATTAAGATCAGTAGTAGTTTAGAGCCACATATGTGAAGAAACTTCACTTCTGTTACATTTTGAAACAGTGTCCTAAAATATTTTTCTCCCCACTTTCCTAAGCTTGTGTTTTTTCCTATTTTAAATTTGCTCCCTTCATCTCTAACTATGACACTGAGACAGATAGATGAAATGTGGCAAAAATGATGTGAGTCAATGCTGTTCACACAAAGAAGTTACTCAATCCATGAGATACCTACTGTTGATAATCTTTTCAAAGGATGTGCCCTCTCTGTATAAATCTAACATGAAGTCTTACCACAGATTCAAGGTTCAGGTGCAACAACAAAATGATAATTTAAGACCTGTAGGCTTGGCCGTTGCTATTTTTAAGTTTAAAGGTCCATTGCCAAGAGTCTTATATCGAAAGCTGTCCTTCTTTAAGATTGTTATAAACTGCTTTGGAATGTTTCCTGGATACATTCACAAAAACTATTCTGGCACAAAGACATTGAAAAAATTCATCAGTTCCAGTATTCGTGTAGAAATCTACAGTAATTTGGCTCTGAGCATGTGGCAGTATATGGAGAGCTCTAGGAAGAATTCTTTCCTCTGAAGTACTGCACAGGGCTTCTCATTTTTCTGGGAGCCTGCATTGCACGTTGTTAAAGGCAGGATATCAGAACCCATGGAATAAGGTTCCTACTGTGTTTGGAGACACAGTTGTAGGGTGAACACAAAGACCATTCTTTTTCCAAAGCTATGCTGAATATAATGAGCATGAAAATACACTAGACAAGGGTAGACAGCTCATGCTCCCTAGTACCTGGAGAGCATAAGCTGTAGGAAAAGACATGTTCAGGATCCAAAAAACTGCAGTCCACTAATTGTTGGAGGTTTGAGGAGCTGTCAGGGTGAAAATGCAATAATAACTGGAAATTTCAGTCACCCTACAGCAGACAAGGTAAACATCCCACAAGGGAAGACCGATCTAAATTATTAATAGTGAAAAAATAATGAAAGATCGAAAGAAGAGAAGCAGCTCGTGGTTTAAGCCTGAGGAGTAAGCAGGAGCTGGTTTACAATGTTTTAATTCAGAAACATTCTGGGTCAAGGATCATAATGTGATGAAAATCCGTGTTCTTAGACAGAAAATGCTAGCCAAAAAAATACCCCTCCTCTCCGCCCCCACAAAAATGCAGACCATTAGCAGTGGATCTCAGAAAAGTCAGGAAAAGATGAGACAAAGCTTATCAGGTGGAACAACTAACAGAGTAAAACACTTGAGATAATGGGAGTAAGAAGACAGTTTAAGGGCACTTTGTTAGAATCATAGAATAGTTTGGGTTGGAAGGGACGTTAAAGATCGTCTAGTTCCAACCCCCCTGCCATGGGAAGCCATGCCCCTAGAGGACTAAATGTTTTATACCAGTTAAAAACGTTCAGTCAAAATATAAAGAAACCAATGCAGCTAAAAAACAAAGAAAAGAAAGCTATCATCAGGAGTAAAAGTGTATTTTTCAAAACCGGGAGTTATGTTTAAGAGGAAAATGGAAGAGAGAATAAACACTGGCAAGATAAACGTTAGGCCCTAATGTTGAAGACCAATACAAGGCATGCAGTTTACCAAAGGTATTAAAACTAATAACAGAAACTTATTCAAACATCAGAAGTGGGAAACATGCCAGAGAATTGGTGAGCCTGAAAAATGATCTATGTGTAAAAGGCATACTCAAGAAAGATCAGACTAGAGCAGAAAACCTAAAGTTGACGCCAAGGCTTCACTGTTCACTGCAGAAAAGTTTATGGAGTTTCTCATACCAGGGCCATTCTTTACAGAGAAAGAGTCTGAAGATTTATCTCAAACTGAAGTGTTGATACAAGGACTTTTGTGCCTAGAAGAAAATGTAAACCACACAATAACTGTTAATCAGGACCATGTGGTATTTACCTAAGTGCTCCAGAGGAACTCCCTGTGAAGGCTGTGAATGAACTGTGGTCCATGATATATTGCTTAAATCAGCCCGAGCACGAGAGAAATATAAGGTGATAAATATAATGGAAAATTTAAAAAGAACAGAGGTAGTGCATATATGGATAAATGTGATGTATCTAGGAGATGCTTGAAGAGGAGACTAAAGCCTTTTAGAGGAAAAGTATTACCTTGTAAATCTATTACAGTTCTTTGATCCAGTCACTGATCTTGTAACATTGATTCAATTGATATAGTGATTTTATCAGCAAGCATCTGACATCTCTCAACAGATGCTTAAAGGAACTAAGCTGTCACAGGAGTGGTCACATAGATTATTAATTTTTTAGAAAATAAAGGGTAAGAATAAATGGTTGGCTTTTGCAATTGAAAGAGGTTACCAGTAAGGCCCAAGGGAGCTGTACTGACTCATGCAGTTCATTAAATGAATTGGGAAGGGACTGAAGAGTGAGGTGATGAAGTTAGTAAATGATACAGAATTATTCAGGCTAGCCAAAACTAAAGCAGACAGCAAAGAGTTGTAGAAGGATCTCATGATACTAAGTGACTGGGTTCAGAGAAAGTAAATAGGGAACAATTAAGTGAAAGAATTTATTGGCAACTAATGAAATTATGCGGCAAGCGGTTTAAAGCAAACAAAAGGAAATACTTTTCCTGCAAATAATTAAAATGTGGAACTCATTGCCACAGGATGCTCTGGAGCCCAGAATTACTTTTAGAAAGTAATTAAGACAAATTCACCAAAAAACCAGCTCATACAGCATGGCTAAACACAACAATGTAGATATAACTTCTGGCTTAAGGAGCCCCTAAACAAGTTACTATTGGAAGCTGAGAGGTAAAACAGTGGAAAGGCCATTTTATAATTGCACTGTTCTTACATTCTTCCCCTAAGCATCTGCTATCAGCTGAATAACAGCCAAGTGAACGAAGAGTTTTGAGCACCGACTTCTAAGAATTGGGAATATCCTATTCAATGTTTCTTTTTTTTATCTTACCCATCTGATTGTATTTGTCTCATCTTGTAGGTTTGGGACAAGGACATTTATTGTATGTTTATATAGCAGTTAGTGCAATTAGACCCAACAGCATTTAAATTTTAGCTCTGAGCTTCCAGATGTTATTATAATATAAATGTTGAACTACCTTTCACAGAAAAGGCTTGTCATATTACAAAAACAAACAAACAAAAACGTCTGTTGAAAAAAAATAAATTGCAATGTCAAGCACTTCAGAGTTCAGAAAGATGTAATTTAAAGTTCTTCAAGCAAACTTTAACCTTTGCAGTCCAAGCCTGGCAAAGCTACATGCAAATGAAAATTACTACACAGGGGAGAAGCAATCCAGTGTAGGTGCCATGTTTAACTTGGTCTCTTTACGTATTCATTTATCATTTTATACACACATTCCATTCATAAACCCACAAAAAGTCATGGATCTAGTACTGTAACTGGGTCCTTCATTTTACAGTTTCAGCATGAGTAATGGAAGAATGCTAAATGAAAGAAAACGAATGAGGAATGCGTGAATCAAAACTGTAAAACAAAAGGGAAGAAGATGAAGCTTAAGGGAACAGCTTTGTAGAAGTGATATATTTTCTATTGGTTAGCAAAGGACTTGTGTCATCAGTGAGACAAAATTATGGAATTATTTTCACTGATGGGAATGCATTTGGGACAGCTAGCTTGGATACATGTCTTCTAGCACTGAGCAGGATCCCATATTGAATAAAGTTGTAGGATTTCCTTCATGATCAAATATAGACTTAATATGAAAAAGTGTGTTTATTTCTAGTAAAAAAAAGGTACAGAAATTCATTTAAATATCTGTGTCCATATCTTTTGGATGTGAAGAACGAAGGCTGGAAAGTTTAGATTCTAAGCAAATTTCCTCGCTGGTGATTTTCCAGAGAAAGATTTCAGGGCAGCACTATGTCAGGAAGGCAAAATACAAAAAATGAGAGGTATGGAGAGAACAGATGGGTACTCTGTTTCTCTCTAGAGTTTATCTGTCTTCCTTGCAAACCTTTTATTTTAAAACTTTGATCTTTTTGCACCAGGGCCGTCTAGTTACTGAATGCCACTTTTTGGGTGCTGTTCGCCTTATTTATACTACAGTTTCTCCCTCTCTCTCTGTACTGATGGCATGATCTACTAAGGGTGTCTCAATTAGGACCACCTGAAATGGAGACCAATGCCTGAAAGTCTTTATCCGTTAAGTTTGCTTTTCCCTTAAGTCAAAATACTGAACAAATTTTGGTATGAACAAACATACAATCCATGATGGAGCTGGGCTACGCATACAGTCTAGTTGTCCATCAATGGTGGCTAGAAAAGTCTTGTGGGATGTGGTCAGCCTTATTTGACACGCTGACATTCTCCATTGGCATCCTGTTCAGCTGTAAGGTGCAGGACAGGTGCTGGGGAAACTGGTATGTTTCTTGTGTTCCCATTGGGAGACATAATCTCGTCATTGACTAACACCAGAGAAGGTACACAGCACCATGAGCAGTCTGCTCACAGCCTCAGCATCAACCAGCCAAGTAAAGTAAGCTTTCTACCAGGACAGGAAAAAAGTGTTGCATTCCCCAATCTCTGTCTTCTACAGTCCCTGCGTTTGAGCAGGGGGTAACTGCTGGTAAGATCTTTCTGTTTTCATCCTTTGCAAAGCTCCAAAAAGCTGTTTGGTCTCTCCATGAAACAACCAACAGAACAAATTGTTTAACAGACAGTAGAAAGGCCACAGAGTTTCCTGTGCGCGACTGCCCGCTTCTGGACGGTGGAATAAATTTGTAGGGTGAAACAGTTACTCTGCACCCCACAATGCTGAATCGGCCCAGAACACCATGCACAGATGGGAACCAAGGGTAGGTTTGCCCAATAGAGCCTGTGACAGTGAGTGCTCCTTTTTCAAACTTTTCAAGTCTGTATTCAGTTTTCTGTTGCTGACGGTCTGATTATTTGTCTTAATACATTTGTTCACATTTAGCTGCTAAAATAGATAGTTCACATGGAGAGTTCACAACAGAGAGCTGAACAGCAGTTTTCTTTCTAAGGATCACAAGGAATTATTTACTTTTACCTGACAAAACCTCCGATTGCTAGAAAATGTGCCAGTGTACGAGCTAATATCCTGCTGCAGGATATTATGGAAGCAAGTGGCTTTGTAAGACTGAAAGAAGGGCTAGATACTTGTGAGAATAAGAATAGCATCTGCAGTTATGCCAATGAGAATAGAATAAGATGAGGTTCACCAATTGTTGTGCTTCTGGGCATGAGCTGTTCACCTGTTGAGGTCAAAAGAACTTGCTTTTTGCCATGTTTAAATGTTGACCTGTATGTGAATTTGAGTTTGTGAATTTTAAGCATCTGAGATAGGCTGATTCCAGTCTTAATACCAAGTGATACAATGAAAGTTAACAGTAAGTTGCATCTTCAGGGTGATATTGCTTGTCTTTGTGATCATGCTTCAGGCTGCTTCTAGATACCTCTAACGTCACCTGCTGCATTAAATGAAAGATATTCAACCTCTCTGTTCACATGGGCCATGAACTGGCAGGAAAGGGGAATCTTGTACCATTGTCAGTCCCTTACTACATGTATATGTCTGCTGTTGACCTGTAAAAGCATAGATGAGCTGTGTTTTCCTGCTTGTTCCTAAGTAATCCATCAGCAAATCCCCAGGTGTCTCAGGAAAAGAGACAAGCACATTTTTGCTACTGTAACAACTGATTTTTGGCCCTCAGACCATGAGGAGCGGGCTCCAGGCAGGCAAGGGCAGATGAATTGGTTCAGGGACCATCACCAGCTTCCAGTCTCCATACTTCCCCGGGTCTCTCTCACATAACTAGCTATATCTTTATCAGATAGAAACATAGGCCAGAGGGGTGGGATAGGTGAATGAGACAAGTGGCAGTCTCTAAGTGAAAGTACAGTCCTGGGAAGTGCTGAGCTCTCACAGCTCCTGTTAACTCCCGCTGCCCCAAACTGGTGAAGTACTAGGTACCTCTTTGGATCTGGATCATTGTTTGCTTCGCCATTGTAGTCTTTCCTGGTTAAGAACAGACATCTTGCTATCCTAACTTAAAAACTTAGAAAGGAAACATAAGGTGAAGACAAATTCCTGTCACACCCACAGGCTTACTGAGTTACAGCATAGGCTGCTCAGGCTCCATTCTCGGTCAAAAGTATATCATCTCAACTGCTCACTGAAATGAACAGAAGTTAGATAGCACCACCCTATTCCATAGGGACGTTGTGAGAATGAAACCATGAAAATTACATGCCACAGTAGTGAGAAACAAGGAGAAACACATGCATAACTGAAACAGGTTGTGTCTCAAGGAATTTTCTCTCTTATCCTTCAAGAAACAGCTGGGACGCGAGTACACTTGGGCTGTTGCTGTAGCAATCTTGACAGAGTGAACAAAACTACCTGTGATGATCAAGTTCCCATAAATCTGAATAGGAATTAGGTGCTTACCTCTCTTACACGCTTAATAAATGAGGTGGAGAGCTAGAGGTCTCCTCACTGAACCTCAAGAGGACACAGTATTATGCAACCCCCAAGGAAAGCCCCAAACATTTGTTACATCACCCCGTCTTATTTGTGATGTGCACACTCTCTCAAACAGAAATTCCAGCAGGTCCATGTATAATTCTTAAGTATCGTCTTCAAGTAGTACATCCTGGCATGTATACATCCCTGTGCCATGGGGATGAAAATGTGTCCTGGAGTTATATATATCCCACACTTGCTTTGAAAAAAAAAGTCAACATATTACTTTTTTAGACACATGACTAGTGATCTTAGCAAAGCATGACCTCGTAAAGGTCAGAAATGTGTGCAAGTTTGCAGACTAACCACAGACATCTACAAATCACAAGAAGCTTATGCAAAGCTGTTGTCTTGATATTTCTTTGTGCCATTCCTCATTATTTTTAGAAATGTCTGCCTTAGCTAACACAGAGATTATGCGGCATTTTAATTTGCAATTGTTTTTACATGTACTCTAATTAGTACAAGGTCAAAAGGAAGGTTTTTGAAAGGAGATATGAAGTCTTTGTTGCCACCAGATGACAACATGTTGAAAAGTTACCAAAATGCCATGGCAGAATAAAAGAGGGATTTTGCTTTTTGTTTTGCTCCTTAACATGAGTTGCTGAGCATTCAGGATTTCTTTGGATCAGGGCTCAGTCATCACTTTCAGAGTGAAGAAATGACTCCTTGACAGGAAAGGGCAAACTAGATTCCTGTTTTCCTTCAATTGTATCAACATTTACAGTGGTCTGAACTATCCCCATTGTAGTTTAAACCCACAGGAAGGGGCTCTGGAGAAGGAAATCTTTGTGAGAAAATACCCTCACACAGCTTCTTAGGGTTTTTTGTGTCTTTTTTTTTTCCACCAAGGGACAGGTTTTCTCTCCAGGGGCTATGCCACAGGGCTTGTCTCCAAATCCTAAACTGGGAAGAAGTCCTTTAAACTGTTGTCAGCTTTCCATCCAACATGGTTGCAGTATAATTCCCCTGAAGACTAACTATGGGAGATTGGGATGTCTCCTTACCCTTGCAGGTCTGAGCGGAACAGAGGGGATGGTCAAAGGTGGAAAGCAGGTTGATGCGGTTGGTGGGGAAGCAACTTCCCTCCCAGGTGGGATTAAAAAAATACAGAGAACAGAGATCCTGTTCAAATCAGTGGGAGGGGACATGAGGCATTATGACCAGCAACTACTTGGTGTTTAGTTCCACTTAGGAGCCATTTGTGCACTTATTTAGGAAATTTTAGATGAATCTTTGCAGGCCTAACTTAAAGAGGCCTCTCATGAGGTTCACTGTATTTGCCTAAGTAAGGATTCCAGTATTTGGCAAGAGATTATCCTAAAGTGAAACGGTTTTCAATGTTTTCTGTATCCCAGTGTTTTTTCTATTTGGTAATACATCAGGACAAGACAGTGTGTGATGAATAGATTAATACCTTTCTTATTGTCATTTTTTTTCATGAAAAAAGATTTAAAATCATGTTGCAGCAATGAAATATCCTGCTTTTGTTTAAAATAATTGCAGTGTCACTAGTTGTGAAATATTAAGGACCGGTCATGTCCTGGAGGACTTTCTCACTTCTTATTTGGACAAAGCTCCTCCTTAAACTAATGCGCTCACTGAAAACACAGAAAAAACATTCAAGACTTGGTATTAAAAGATTAAAAAACATTTTCATCAGAAGATGTGTCACAGAGGTAGATATGGGACCCCAAGATTCCTGGATGAAGTTCAACAAGTGTCAGTAAAGACATCACCCAATCCTGCAAGCTGAATTTGTGATTACCTGTAACTTCAACTGCCTGCATCTCAAATAAAACTGGTATTGTTGTTAAACTATTGTGTGCCAAAGTCAAGGGACAATGGCAGCTGAGCCTGACTTGTGCCTCATGGCAGCCAACAGGAAATAGATCATGCAGCTCAAAAGTGACCCAGTCACAAGGCTCAAATCATTAGGTGCCGGGCTCCTCCAAGGGTAAATCAGAGTCACTCGATCCACCTTGAGTGTTGTGGCAAATGAAATGAGCCGTCTCTTCTCCAGGACCACTCTTTGCCCTGAGGCCAACTGGCACAGCACAGCCCACATATAGTGTAAGCTACATTGCCTTACTCTCCAAACAGTGTGGTCGCACCCAAAATGCCTTTTG
This sequence comes from Stercorarius parasiticus, assembly GCA_013396915.1. Lineage (NCBI taxonomy): Eukaryota > Metazoa > Chordata > Aves > Charadriiformes > Stercorariidae > Stercorarius > Stercorarius parasiticus. Next base: position 31,524 of record VWZL01001089.1, on the reverse strand, counting down.
GGAGTGGTCCTTGTCCCGTGCTAATTCCCAGCTGTAGCTGGGCATTGTCTGAAAGCCTTTGGCAGGCTCTTTCTGAGTTCAGGCCAAAACGCTGCCAGACCTGTGCAGAGACAGCTGGAGAATTACAGCCTTGTTCCTGGTTCTGGCCATGTTGCTATACCTGGAGCAAATTCATTTCCCTCTTTAGCCTTACCAACCAGCATGAAGGACAAGATCACCGACCTTCTGACTTGTCCCTGCACTCTTCCAACTCACATATGCAAGACGAAGCATTAGATCCCCAGAAGGAACAGCACTCACCCTCTTACCTGGTATGCATAACATATGTTGGAAAATAAGGGGGAGCATTTCAGCAGCGCACCGTTTTCTCTGTAGGCTCTACTGTGCCACCTCCATTGTGGCAGTGACATTGCAGACTGATTTCTCATGCTTCACTCCTAGGAAGCTTCAGGGCATGTTAGAGGGACACCATGGAGAAGGCTGTATGTTGGCAGCCCAATATGTGCATCATGGATGAAGGTGATTCCAGGCCCTCCATTCCCCTAGTGCCCATGAGCACTAAAGCCAGTGAGAAACTTAGGGGAATAAAACCCAGATATTTTTTTATAGCACAAATAACTAACAAAATTTGGATCCAGCTTCTCAAGAGCGCATCTATCTTTGCTGGCAGCCCCATGCATATCTACTGGGGCAAGAGAAGCTTCGTAGTGTCTGCTACTTAAAAGAACAGCAGTTACAAAGAGAACTAGCCACTAATATCAGTGTCTTTGCTTTTATCTTCAAACAACAGATGGTGTTAATCTGGAGCTTTGCATTCCTAAAAGTGCTGGAATCATGAAGGAACTTGCTTCCAACAGGACCCTGAAACACAATGTAATGCTAGGGAAAACAGTCAAAATGACTGATCAGAGCAAAATAGGCCTGCCGTCAAACAGTCTTTGAGTGAAATTCTTATCTTTTCGCAAGACAAGACGTCACCCAGCTGACGATTGTGGGACTCATTCGGCTTTCAGTCACATTGCCTAAATTGGGAGTAGCTTGTGTGAGTCACCGAAATCTGGAGTAGCGTCAGTGACTGATATGCGTTATGACAGGGTAAGACTAATAAGATCACAATTGCGTTCATATGCCAATTTTACACTGGAATAAGAACGCAGCGCTCTGCAACTAGGTCACATTTCAGCGGAGTTACTTCAGATTTACTTCACAGTTACTGAGATCAGAATCAGTGACTGCCTGGGATGAAAAGCTAAGGTGACACTGAGGCAATTTCTTTTGTATTTCATGTGGGGAAAGCTAAAATAAATAGTATGAAAGGCCCCCACATTATTAGCTAGTGTGTTTGAAAGAATCCTGCCGTTGTGTTTTATCTGTTCTTAACTGCAAGCCAGAACATTTGAGATTTAATTATTTAGAGAAAGGGGGAGGGGAAGTGTGCCTTTTGAAGAAAGTCCCACAAGTTTCCAAACACTTCAACATTTCATCGTGGCAATCAGCCAGATGCCAAACAAAATGCTGCTTTCCACCAGGGATCTGACAGGTGGCCTTTCCAAAGTTTACACACTGAAGTGAGAGCTGATGTTCTGCTGCTTATTTTTCTGCCTTTTAAGTTATTCCTTTATTGAAGCCAGGCTGCAGACATCTTTCCACGTAACAAAAGATAAAATCTTTCCCCGAATATTTGGGGATTTTAGTATGCTTTTATTTTATCCGTATCTACTCAGGGGATTATTTTTCACGCTTTCAGATGAAGAAATGTTGGGCTGGCAAGAGAGAGAAACACATACATATGCGGGCAAAAGATAAGCTATTTGAAGCTTCACTGATAACACAGAGCCAGATACTACCGACATACAACCCAGGGAAAAATCACACCTTTCCCTCGAGGCGCTTCCCCTGTCTCTGGCCGGGAAGAAGGCTGGCACCCCAGCCCCGCTCATCCCCTGCTCCACCCGGCTCCGTCTGCCTGGGGCTCTCCACCTGCCACCCACCAGCACACCCAGAGAGGCACCTTCGGGGAGAAGCAGTCTGTGGTTGCATTCCATTTGCCTTTATCTCTTCTTTCTCTCTGTTGTCCTAAGGCTATCAAATGTCTCCTCAGAACTTTCTGGATGCTCCTGGAAATCCTCTAGATTGAGAAGATATCAGGACAGAAAAAGTGCAAGGGGAAAATGGAAGTATAATATCTCTAGATTGTACATCTCACTTTCCTTGCTCTCATTATGTGTGGTGTCCCTACAAATACACATCAAGATCTAGGTGAAGATCACAAATTCTTCTGTAGCAAAAAATTTCTTGAAGAAACAAGAACCACGACTGATTCAATGGAATTGCTCACGACTGATAGCTACGTTAATGAAGCTCATGTCTGAATCAGTTCAATGCAGTTCTGGAACCAGATTCTTACAGTCCACAAGAGAAGACTTGGGGCAAGCCCTTGACCTCATTTATATCCCATTTGGCTGTCATGAAGCCAAAGGAAAGGTGGGATATATTAGATAATGCAGTACATAACCAAAAATTACCAGCATTTAAGAGGGAGATTCTGGCAAAGAAAGGCCTAGGTCCTGACCAAAAAGTTTCGCTTAGTGTTGGCAAGCAGCAACAGGATCTTCCCCCCTGTTGTGTTCGTGTTCCTATACTGCAGTCTTCACCATAGCGTCTGAGCCATTTCTGAAAGCTTCCCATGCGACTAACGTCTGGACCATACTGTCTGTTTGCTCACCATTCCCCAGGGAAGAGAGACATGAGCAGTGAAGTGTCTTTTTTTTGGTAGGGATTATTTTGGATTGTTGTTAAGTATGTTGATATATATTTATTCTACAGCTGACAAGGTCAAAGAAGTAGCTTTGCACTTGAAGCAGGCAGACGGAGAGTACTAAGTCTGTGCAGGACCTCAGTTTCTGGGGGAGTTTATTCCACTGTCTGAGAACAGCACACACGAGCTGTTTTTATGGAGGAGAGTCCTCTTCTGCCAAATGGACAAGGTTGTAGTCCATAGCATTTCTCTTATATACAAGTATGTGTGTGTATAAATGTGATAGAAGTCCAGACATCAGTCAGGAGTCTTTGAAAATGATGTCTGTGTTGGAGTTGTTTTACTATGCCAGAATGCTATAAAGGGACCTTTCCAATTAGAAAATTAAAAATCAAAATATATGAGTAAGTATGCCAATGGACATATTTACTACATGCTATGAGTATTTTGTGCAGAGCCAGATCACAGAACAAAATCCTCTGTTCTCTGAACATTCAAAATAAGCCAAGGGGAAGTGAAAATACAGCACCATCATGCTGAATTGTCCATCCTTGGTCGTAATCCTCATGTTTTGACCAGTTCTTTCCATCCAACCCTTTGTTTTCCAAAAATCAGAGGAGGGTGCCACTGAATTTGTCTGCAGGACTAAGAAAGGCCTACATGCGACTGAAGGCGAAGTACACTTCAGCATCACAGTTTTGTTTCAGATCGCAGCTTTCATCCATTCATGACAACAGCAAAACAACCCCTGATTTCAGTTGTGCAGCTCGAGCACATTGCAAAATAAGCATAAAATTATTCACAATTGTTAGCAACATTCCACAATACTTAGAGCAGGCAGAGAAATGCTTGAACTCCTCTGTGAATAGTAAAAAAGCCAATATGCTCTTGCCATCTCTCCTCCCACCCCACACCCTTAAGAACACTAAAAAAAAAAAAAAAAAGAGAAGAAATATAATAAAAGAAACTCAACAAAGCAGGCAATTCCTTAGGAATTTTCTTGTATTCAAAATCTCTTTGAAATTATCCAACAACTAAACCACAGGCCCCCTCGTCCTTTTGGTCTTACAAAACAACAACACAGTGTCTTCTGTGCTCAGATGCGGTAATTACAGGCAACATGCACAAAGAAAAGCAAATAAAACAATTTCAATTGCCAGAGCCAAGCATGCAATTGTGTTATCTATAAAGGTAATTACAAACCAAAAGATCAGTCATGGTTCTTGTTTCTTCAAATTACCATTTTGCCCTGAAGAAAAACAATTATCACGTAAGTAATCCTAATAATTTTAACATTTGTTTTGCATATCAGCATCAAATCTGAATGCCCTTCTTTTTTGAGGCATCTGAAGTGTGTATCCTGAGCCAAACATTATATCTGTCACTAATTTCTGATTCAGGAAAGCTTTGGTCCAAAACCCACTGGTGGCAATGGAGAGAATCCATAGAGCTTTCTACTGCTGATTCAGATTTAATTTTTTTACTCTTCTTATCTGTTTTTATGTCACTAGCCTCTCTTGCCAATAGGCATTTTAAGCATAAGGAAAAGTCAGCTGAGGTACTCCAGAGACAGGCAAATATCAAAATTTGATGTATTTTATTGTTGCTTTTCAGCTTTACTGTTGATATATATGAAATTTCTCTACTTTTTGGTAATCACGGTAAAGCGTCTGGTCAATAGTTTTGTCTACAGTAATAAAATACCCTGGCTATGCCCTCAATCCTTAACCCAAATTCTTGGAGAGTGGCATCTAGTTATTGCCTTTCAGAGCAGGTTGATCTACAGGGGATCCCTTTCCCTGCTTGGAGGAAAACACAAACACATGCCCTAATACATAAATACTTGAACAAAATACCTCATAGAAAACTAATGTACTGCCATCTACAGAGTTTGATGAAGAATCTCATTGAAGAAATTAAAAACACTAATAAAACGCTTTTGCCTCAACATGACATTTGGAGTACATTCAGCCTTTGGAAACATTCACCATACATTCAACACCTCTCAAAACCTATGACATTTTGTGCCGGGAAGAAAGGACTACAAGTGAAAAAGCCAGCTCTGTCTGCTTTCAGTAGCTCTAGCTCTCAGGAATCAGATCACAGCTGAAAAATCAGAAACAGAAATTACTGTTATAACATCAGTGGATGTGATCCTGATGAAACCTTGAAAGGTGGCCTCATTTCAGGGGCAATGAGGGGAGATCAGAACAGACTTTTCAGCTTTTTTCCCTAGGGATAAGCGAATCTCCATAACAAAAACAGCTCAGGAAGCCTCTCAAGGATGAGCTGTTGAGCCGATGAAGGAGCAGGCCCGGCTTATGCTTGATGCGTAGTTTGGGCTCAGCTCAGCATCCGCGTGTAGGTCTAAGCCAAGGGAAGTCAAGCCAGCAAGGATATTTTGGCACCATTTCCTGGCGGCCACAGTGACCTCACGTATCTATTATGTATTTTCTTTTTCATACTCTATGTATTTAGTCAGCTTTGTTGGCTGATGTCCGATTTTTTGGCTTGTTTCACTATGGCTTGGCTGTACCTTCGATCGCTTGGCTTACTCAAGTCTAGTATTACTTGATTTGTAGAGCTGCTGCATTTCTTAATTGGACAGTTATAGACTGGAATCCATTTATGAAAGCTTGTTTTTAGCATTTCATGCTGCATGTGAACTATTTCCTCACTCACTCATTCAGATCGTTGAATACAGAGCAGGAGCATATACAGGAATTTGGGAAGAGGGCTGAGGGGGAAGACTATGATCAGTAAAGGTCATGAAACCCTCCTCAAAGTAGCAGCTCAGCACAGGAACGCTGGCATAGGTTTTTTAAGGTGTTCTGTGGCAGGCATTATCTCATTTTTATGATGTGTATTTTCCTTTCCTATATCATTTTTAATCTCTCTTTCCACAAGACCCACTTACGGTGTCTTTCCATACCTTAGACATAAGCAACAGGTTTTGCCTGAGAGAAAGCTCTCAATAGATCAAGCAATGCAAAGGATTATGCTTAATATCTGTATATCACCCTTCCCCTAGCAAAGAGGAGCTACCAGCTACAGCTGCACCCCTCAGCCTCAGCGCCTTGGCTCCCACCTCCTTGTTCAGAAGTCTGTGTGACACAGCACTACTCAAAGTACCCGAGCAGGACAACAGATAGTCACGGAGACAGGTAAAGTGCCTGGCCTGGGGAATCTGCAGACTAGGGAGGATCACTTCTTATTTCTGCCTTTGTCCTTTCTCAAAGCCTGTCTGTTTGCCCCTCATATTTCTGCCTCCATATTCCCCTTTCCCATGACAGGCTTCCGGCTCTGCCTCCTTTAGCTCTGCTTTCTGTGCGCTTCTTCTCACTTCCTTGGTCACTTCTACTTCCCTGCCCACCTACCTCTAGTCCCCTCGGGCAGGTGGAGGAGTGATGGGGAGGAAGGTGAGGGCACCTGTGGAGATTTTCAAGCGGCAGCAGGGGGACACTTGCCAGCTCATAAGATCAGCTCCTTGTGTTCATCAGCAAAGTCAAATGAAATGCAATGGGGTCAAGTGAGGAGAAGAGTCCTCTTCTCCCTAAGAATCACATAAAAGCATTACAAAAATGCTTGGAAGAAGCAGTGCTTTTCCTGCTCTGCTGTGGTGAAATCTTTCTCGACTGAAAAAATGCAGGAGCAGCAAAAGTATGAATGCCTCCTCCCTCCCTGTCCCCAAAGCATGTGTTTCAAAGCCTTATCAGGACTATTGTCATGCTAGCAAATGGAAGCACACACCACGGGCACACACCATGGCCAAGCTGCCCCTCATGATTTCCTCTATGTGGATTTGGGGACTGAGTAGGGGCTACTTTAACTTGACAATGGTGTTTCAGCCCCAAGTGAGCAGTTGATTCTTGGTGCAGCTGCAGGCAATAGTTAGCATGTAAGTGGTCACTGGCAAAGCTTTGGCACAACTGTTGCTAAGTCCCTGAGGCAGGGAGGGCTTTCAGCAGCAGCGAGCAGGCAGTACAGTGAGACATTGCAGGAGCAGGCTCTCTCCCAGAAGAAGGACTGAGTGGCTTTGCTTTCAAATTACAATTGAGATGTGGTCACAGGCGGAATAAAACACCAAGAGAAAAAACTTGGCAAATAGCCTGGCTGCTCATGGGAGAGCTTCTGGCTTGGCTGATTACACAGAAGCTGCTCTTCTTCCTGGTGCGATTGGCTAAGACCTACCATAAGAGCAGTCTCACTGCCTTTCTTCCACTGGGGCTAGGGCTCGATCCTGCCTGCGCTAGAGAAACAGGAGGCAACTAGTAGCAGAAACTCGTTGGCTCAGCTCCCACAGCAGCATGTCTTTGCACTAGCCTCAATTCAAGACCTAGCAGGAAAAGCCAGTCTGTAACTCAAGGTGAGCAAATGTTTTCATTACCAGGGCCAGATGCTGGTTTAGGATATGGGTAGAACTGCATGATGACATCCCTTTCTTCTCTAAGAGTTTGATGGTGGCTTAACACACATGGGCACACCAGGAGATATTTAACATGTGCAGGAACTAGTTGTTCCTCCTTCTCTTCCATTCCCTCCTTGGGGCCACAGTATAGAAGAATATGGACCACAGAATAACTTCCCACAGACCACACTGACCCAGATCTTCATTTTCTTATAGGCACTTACCATGTTCAGTGTATGATTGCAAAGGAGCTTTCCCCTCCAATCTTACACAACTCCTGTTGAAATGGATTCCAGTGGATCAGTGGCAAAATTAGAAGAGGGCATATTAATATATGTGCCACAGCGATGGATGTCAGCCCAGCCAAGGAACAAGCCCTGTACTAATAAGCAAACACACAGGAGGAGGTAGTGTGTTGCTGGGCCTTTTCTTCTTTCCACTCTGCACCTCAGTAGGGATTTGGAGGTGGGAACAGGACTGCAAGGTGTAAGATGATTTATGAATGGAATGTGATTTTATTCCTCGTTCCTGTGTTAATATGTTACATTATTTCTTCAAGACGTGTGGCCATAACTGGGAGTTACAGAGGAGAGCTTGTGGGTAAGAAGATTACATTTGGATTTGCAGCTTTTTATTTTAGGACCATTTTTTAAAAGATTGGCTCTTCCAAACTGCCAGCAGCCTTTTTGCCTGCACTGCTGATCAAAGCCCTCATCTGTGCCATAATCAGAATGACAATAACAGATCTGTTTGAAACCATCCAAGTGTCATCTTGTACCGCACAGCAGTGTTGAAAGATGATTGCATAAGGATGAAATAGCTGACTAAGAATGGTTACGTTACTCTTTGACCACAGGTTGCATTTGTTGCTTTGCACGCAAAAATTCTGACCAGAAAAAGAGTTATTGGGCCAACTGTGTCTCCAGTCAAAAGCTGTCAACTGGAAAAACATATCAGTTCATGTTCAAGACCATTTCTGTGATAGTTGCTGAGCTTGGATCAACAGTGTAATGGAAGGAGGAGGACTATCCAGATCAGTTCCAATTTTCAATAAATTATATAATGCTTTTGTGTATCTCTCTCTAGTGCTATATGCACAGGGCAAGTGGCTTCAGAAAAATCATGAGTTTTGGTATGGAACCTTTAAACCACCCTCTTAAGTATATTTGGGGAAATAAATCCTATAAAAGAAGCTGGCAGTATTCTGCAGGGAGGCTTGGCATGAAAAAAGAGAGCAGAACTGTAATTGAAATTTATTATGATTGATTATTACTGTCATATGAACAAATCCGGGAAAAATTCTGGCTCAGGAGGGACAAAAGTGGAGGAAAGTGCCTACCTTATTTTTAAGGTCACAAAAGCTATTCAGTTTAAGTAACACAGATGTCCTTAAACAGTTGTGAACTTAGCACATGAGGGCGGAGTGGATGGATGTTCTCTGAGGCTGAACTTGGCCCCAGCACTTCTTATAATAACTCAAGATACTAAAAAATAAATCCATTTACTGTCCCTTCCAGAGTATAAAAGAATTGAGCATTGTTTAATAATACCGAGCAGACCAACAGCAAAATTTCACAGCACAGAGAACCAACACCATCAGGATAAAATACTGTGACTTCTTTAAACGTCAATATTACATTCCCATGAACTCCACATGACACTTTCCAGAGTGCTGGTCACTGGCAGAGCTATAATGAAAAAGATGAATACAGCCTATAATTGGACGTCCTTTGAACTCAAGAATTGTATGAATTGGGGATGGAGAAGGAAAAAATTGACATGGAGCTTCCACAAAACCTGAGTTCATTCTAGGGAAGATCATACCCTGCCTGAATGTCCGCTGTAATTGCTCACAGCTACCAAGCCCATTGGCAGAAGTGATGGTGTTGGCAGCAGTGGTTAATCAGCTGATTCATAGACACTCAAGAGATCAAAAATGGCCCTAACTTAGCCAACTGGCTCAACTCGGTGGAAATTGCATCAATGGAAAAATCTATATGCTGCCTACGAGACAAATGATGAAAAAGTAAAGACATTTTGACCATATCAATCTAACGGAGGTAGATACCACAGGATATTAGAAATGCTGCTTTACTAACAGCCTTTATTTAGGTATGGTCTGGATAGCATTCATGTCGTCATCATGTAGCCTACTCACAGCAGGCTAACATACACCCAGTTATACCTGGGGGATGTGGTCAAAGAACCATGGATTCCAGTGGTTCTGACATCAGGAATTGCGTTCTGATTGAAGGAAATCCAAAATGAAACAGTTTCAGAAAAACTCCTCCATGAAGCACGAGATCCCATCAAAATGGTATGAATGTCACTGAAATGGAAATACTGGTATGTTACTGAGTTCCACCCCTATAAAGCTACTGGCCTTCAAACAAGAAACCTCCTCTGAAAAGTCTTCATTTTCAAAACAGGCTTAATGCAGCAGATTATTCAAGAAAAGAGGATATAGCTACTCGGAGCTGCATAGCTTGCCTATTAGAAAAATTCTTCATTTTCTGTCAAATGGCAAGAGGAAATGCATATGTTGTTAGCAATGTTGCTGTATAGCTCTGTCATTGCCAATGTAAGACCTATATATATTAACTTAGTTCACAGCTAGTCTAAAAAACCCAAAGCAAGATAAATTGCTAAAGCGCTTAAAAAATCATTTTTTAAATATATTTTTTAAAATGAAATATTCAGGGGTTATGCAGAAATGAGGACACAGGCGGAATAAGCTGTATCAGACAACATCTAGGTATTATTTGTAACATATCACATTAAAATGAGGTAAAGTTACTTGCTTTTGCTTGGAACAAGGAATATTTGAACTGTAAGAACATCCTACAACAAAGACCAACTCTCCGAGTGGGAAATGAGATTGTTGGGAAAACACATCACCCAGCTTATAACCAGCATTTGATACTCAGTTCAGACCTTTGTGGATTTGCCATCAGAGGCCTGCCCTAGTTTTAGCTTGAGACTGGACTATCTAGTAGCTCTTTCCATGGCTCCCTCCAAGTCACGACTGAGGAACAGAGGTTCATTTAGTCTGGTTAGCTCCAGCCCTGCCATTATGTCAATTCCTCCTGTTTTCTGTATCAGTGGCAGCCTCCAGTTATTACCCAGTGGCCTCAGTCCAAGGCTGGACTTTCCAGAGGCTGAAGCATAAAAGAACAGAAGTCTGATGCTGGTGATGAGCCAGGACACTTGGTTTCCAAATCAAGATAAAACTGCAATCATACTTATTTTTTTTCCTGTGGGAAGGGTCCTGTTTTTTTGATCTCCCCAGTGTAGATCTCATCATTACAGGCTTTTACACACATGCTTGTATACACGGCTGCCATTGTCCTTTGTTCCAGGGCTAAATGTTGGCAGAATAAGCAGAGTCATCGTAAAATGGATTAATATGTGCAGACACACTATTGAGTAAAATCAGTCTCCGTCAGAACTGAACTGCCTGAACACATCTCAGTGCTCTTTCATTCTGGGAGTAATTAAGTCTGAGGCAAACACTACCAAATCCTTTTCTGGAAGACCAAATCCAAGCACCTTCTGAAGGTGCATCATGAACATTTGCTTCTACATGTTATTTCTGTGTTTCCTAGTGGAAACTCATTAGCAAATTCAGTTGTGAAGGGATTACTCATTAGCTGGTAGCAATGTGGAGCTGAAAACCAAGCAAGAGTGCCAAAGGAGGTTTTTATTTACATTTTGCACTCCAAATAAAGGACAGAGGTTGTGAATAGCAAAGGCTTGAATGTCTTGAGCTAAGTGTTGATCTTTCAGTAAAAGTAATTTTTGTGAAAAACATCAAAAAATATTTGGGGTCAGCTCTTACAGAGAAGGAATGAACATCTAAGGTCTGCATACAGCGAGGGCAGGTCCACAACTAAGCATCAGAAAAACTTCCCCAGGCTTGGCACCGCAGCAAGGACACATGCAGATCAGATAACCCTACTGCCAGAAGTCCTTCGTGTGTGCTCCGCTGCGATAACTACATGAGATATTGCATGTGCATTTGCATCTTTACAAAAAAACCCCAACAGACAAACTGATGACAGTTGCACACAATGGATCCATCAGTAGTAGAGAAGTTCATGTTCATTCTGTTTTCAGACACTCTGTTAAAATGACACTTTTCTAAGTGTTCAGTCAGTGGCCTGATACCATTTATTTGTAAAGTGTTATAAAAACTCACATGGACATATTTCATTGAAAGGAGGTTACTTTTCACTTGACTTTTTGCTATTCAGCTCAAAAAGAGTACCTGACCTACTTAAATAGCCATAAATCGATCTAGCTGCTTATATGACCCATTTTTGTCAACTTAAAGCCCCTTAGCCAAAATTTTATCGCAGATAAAAATTGAAAATTTTGTGAGCATATCTACACATACCATTGTTTTGATTATCAATGCACACACTATCTTGAAATCACGTAGTGTGGGTTTGTGTGCATCTTCTAAACAAACAACTTTTGTGAATGCAGTATTTTTTCTGAGATCTTGGAATGGGCAAAAGATGAAGAAATGCTGATCTGGCTGACTCCAGCTAAACAGTTTCCTTCAGCCTTATGGGCTTGCTTACTTGTGTCATCTTGGAAGTCAGAGTGTACATTAAGAGTCGGGGGGGGCGGGAATAAGTCCTGCGGAGAAGCATAAGGTGAGGAGGATAGAATTCAATTCCCATCTCAAGAAGAAACTCTCTCCTTTTGTATAATCTTAACTGACACAAAGCTAGAGGAGACCTTTTGAGCCATTGAGTCTAGACTGCAGAATGTGCAGTGTGAAGTATGATATAGACTGTGCATGCCCAGTATAGTTATGGTTGCACAGTAAAGCTCATATGATGGGACAACACTTGTGTCATGGTTTGGGCCAGATGATTGGTCAATGAGATGAACGACAGGACAACTTGATTCACTGCATCAGAGAGGACCAGCTGTTGCCCATGCACAATCATCCTGACTTCAGGAGATGAGTTGCAGCAATGGTGTCAATTGTCACTGCTTTGTGCAATTAAGCTGAGCTACAACTCTCTCTGCAGACGTGAGTCAGATTAATTTCCTCAGCTGGTGAGTAGGGAAGCCTTATAGAAAGAAACCTCGAGCAATAGTTTCAATTAAGATAGCGATTGCTTTTTTTTTTTGCCTCTGAGCTCCACCGGCCCACAGTGTCATTTCAAGGATTTCTGGATTAAAAGCTCAGGCAATGATGATTGCTTGGTAGACAGGCCTTCCCTCATCATCAAAAGGTGAATACCGAAGAGCTCCTTCCTCAGGAGAGATTCTTATCCTTTTGTGGAAAACTGGCAGATACTGATTGATCTTTGCCCTGGCAGCTGGTAGGTGGAGCAGACTCCTCCAAGAGGCAGGAGTAGGTGGGGGTAACCAGCCCTCCAGCTGTGCAGTTGGGCTAAGGTTTGCGGTTGCTGGATGGACTTTGGGAAAACGCAGTGAAACTTCCTTGGTACAATATAGTGAAAAGACCATACATAAACCTGTCCTGCTGCAAGGTATAACGCAGCTGACTTTGCACCAGTCCACGGTCCTTTTAATCTAGATGAGAGTGCTGCCCTAGCATGACCCACAAGCTGAAGAATTAGTTAATTTTCCCCTCTGATTAATAGCTTATGCAAAATTAGTAGGAAGGAAAAAAGATGTGCTAGTTAACCACCACATCTTTCTTGGCGGGAGGATGTAAACGTTGAAGGCTGAGATAATATTACCTCCCTTGGGCATTAGACGCTTGGTGGTTTGGAGCACATGCCTTTGATAATCAACATCAGTATCTCTTTCATGTCACTGAACAGAAAATAGGGCCTCTTCAAAGAGACTAACTCAGAAAAGAAACTGTTAAACAGGCCTGACTGGGTTGAGCAATGCTGGAAATTAAGTACCCTGGAGGGGCAGGATTAGAAGTGAGGTCAGCACTCTCAGGCAGGGCAAGGGAGTACATTAATAGTCGTCTGTACTGCCTCTGAAGTTCGGATGGTTGTCACTGAATATCTATGCGGCCCTCTCGTTCTCCCCCTCCATATGCTGCCCTGATGATTAGCATTTTGCCGTCTTGTCATAAAATACATGAATTAGCTGGTGGCCAGGAGCTTACTGGCCTAAGCTTTTGAACTGCTATAGAGCTTCAATTACACAGACTCGCTGAGAATTTTTTTTTTTAATCCTGACTTTTTCATAATGTTAATCCGCTAGTAGATACTTGTCCTTTATCTAAGACACCAAGGCGTTCAGCAAATGCACATGAAAGAATGAGGCTTTGTTCCTTTGCCATCCGGACTCCTGTTTCATGTGTGCCTCAAATAAGGGAATTACTTTCTAATGACTCACAGTTTTCTTTGCCTTAACCCTTCTAGAGACAAATGACTTGCTGTACACTGATGACATCATTTCTCTCCTGGATGGTAACTAATACAAAATTAACCTTTCAGCAGAAGCACCTTTAGAAAAGCACATCTGGTTTTAGCCTGGGAATTTCAAAGCTTCTTATTGAAGCTGGGCTCTCAATAGTCATGTGCTTTGTTGTTGAAGGTACCTCGCAATGTCCTGCCCTTCAGGACTGGCAAAGTGGCTTAAGAAGTGCTGCAGGGTGCATGTAGGGAGTAGCGGCTGTGCTTGCAAGTGTATCTCCACACCATAGCTGAGTGCCATGGCCAGGTCCTCAAGTGAGGTTTGCCTGTCCCTCCATCACTGGGCCATGTGGAGACGCAGAGACCTTGGAGCCACATGCAGGGGACAACGCACCCCGACAGCAGACCCTGCGCCAGGGCTGGCTGGCTGGCTTGGGCAGGGAGCGATGCCGATACATTTCTGCTGCTTGGAGACCCAGGGCTCTGAGTCACGGGCAGCAGGGGATCTCTGCAAATTCAAAGATACCTCCTAACAAAAGCAAAAGGAAACGAGATGTTTTGTTTAGGCGACTTAAGGTACAGTCTTTCCAGGCTGTACTCTTTGAGTCCAGACTCTTTGCCAAAACCATTTTTGTGTATGGTTCTTTCTAACAAGGGGTTAGTTTCTGTCCAGCGTAAACATGTATAAACCAATTAATTACTGCCTACGCTGGCCAGGAAACTTTGACAGGCACTTTGCAGGCGCAGTATTTAAGCACAGATGCAGCTGGTAGAGTTTGGATTCTGGTGTTGGTAGCATCTGAGAGAGTTTGTCACTGCCTGTAGAGGTCTGGGCATGTACTTCTTGAATGCCAGCAATTCGCTCACTTCTCGAGTTGATAAAGAAAAATGGAAACACTTGAGAACAAATCTTCCACCGTGCGCTGCTTACTGTTGCTCTGGCTTAAATTGCTTTGCACATTCTGTCCCTGATCTTCTCAAATGTATCATTTCTTTCCCTTTCCACTTATTTCCAGAAGCAGCTTCTTACATTTTGTCTCTTTGATTGCTTCACAAAGACTTCAACAGGCACCCTCAAAGCTTTGCTCCAGAGGACCTTAAGACCAGAAGCAGACATTTTTCCAAATAACAGCGAGTTAAGATCCCGAGAGGCTCACAAATTTCGGTGCTGTTTCTGGTGAACTAGAGAGCACAGCCGGGTAAGCAGGGCCCTCCCAAGGCTGCACAAAAATGCCGCACGCGTAAGTGACTCGGACACATTTCCTGTGTGCCCAGCCAGCAGGAGAGCCAAGGAAAACAGGAGAGATTAAAACTTTATCTCCAACAACAGACTGCAGGACTGCCTTCCCACAGCATCTGCTGCAGCTTGGGGAATTAAGTAACGCTGGGGAGGGGTCTGGCTGGTGAGCCACCATGCCCCGGCCACATCCAGGCCTGTCCCTAAATCAGCTCCACCCACACTGCGCAGGGAGCCTTACTGGCACCCTGGCTCAGCAGCCATCTCTGTAGAAGACCCAGCGAGCCCAGGGAACAAGAGACAGCGTTCGTGGCAGGACTCCTCTCTCCCAGCTCAAAACTCACTCCATGGCAATGTTCACCATTTAAACTAATTCGTGCCTCCTTGTGCAGATATACATCTCTGACGAGATCTTCTCTCCAAAAGATCTCCAAGAATTTTACAGGCCATTAAATTTCACATTATCCTTTTGAGAAAGGAACTGTTGAGGGTGGGGTTTTTTTTAAAGCAGAAGAAACTGAGGCATGATAAAATTAAGTATCAGTCTCAGAAAAGCAGAGTGGAATCAGAAACAGACCGATCCCAGGTTTTCGGTGTGTACTATCACACACTCATTTCTCCATGGTGCAACTCAGGATATCCGATAGCCAAACCCTGAATGCTATTTTAAATTGCCTAATGTGGATGAAGTTTATTACCCGTATTGAGTATCTAGTCCTATTTCAGATTCACTGAGCTCTCAGTCTCAGTCAACTGGTATCCATATAGGTCCAAGAGGTCATCAGAACTCTGCAGCTGTAGGACATTTTTATTTTTTAAAAAGGGCAAAGAGGCTTATGTCATAAATTCATTCAAAGAGCAGCAAAACTCCTTGGATATTTCTCTCCTAGTTCTACAGAATGGATGCAGTGCATCCAAACGCAGCCATGACACAAGATTTAGTTCTTCGTTTATGCTCTGTTTAGGAGTTTGTATGGATTTTGTCTAAATGGCTGCAAATCAGTGAATTTTATTCAAAATGAACTCTCGCTATTGTTTGCTTAGCTGAGAGACATTTTGACGAAAAGCCAGAAGTGTAAGGGTGACAATCTGCTCAACAAACTGTCTTTCCTTTTGTTCTGCAGAGGCAAAACATTGGGATACCACTGTTTGTTTCTTTTTTTTGATCCTACTTCAGTCAGTGATATCAGAAGATATGGCTTCAAGATGACAAACCGGATACATACACTTGGGACAGTAAGATGGGTTCAGCAATGCTGATGAGAAGAATGCAATGAAAAGTAGACTGAATAAACCTGAAATATGCAGACATGAAAGCAAGTATTTAGGTGCTACCATTATTCTCTGTAAGGATGGGTTAAGGACTTTTTTTTATAATGTGTTTTAAAGAGTTGAATTCATAGAATTCAAAGCTACATTCCCCTTCATGGTGCACTTGTTACTACAAACAATACCTGGTCTTGTAAAGGGGTCTCTGTTGACAATGACAGGCCTGAGTAAACACTCAGCTGGCACATAGATTTCCATTAGCTCAAGTTTACATGCCTTGTCATGCTTCTCCAGCTCTCATTTGTCACCGTGCTTTGCACAAGATCAGCAAACACTATTCTCCCACAAACTTTCCCCCATTTCTTTCTTAGGAGGAAAGAAAGAAAAAGAAAAGGTGGTGGGGGGGGGGGGTACAAGGACAGCATAATCACTTCTTCTGCAGGGCACTCAAGCTTTGCATGGCAGAGCAGCTTCAAGTCTTCTGTCCTCAGACCAAGAGCCCAGCCCTGCTGTGCAGAGGTCTCCAAGGCAGCTCTCCTGACATAAGGTCATGCTCGGAGACAGCATGATGAAGCCAGAGCCCCAAAGTGAAGCCCAGCCAGGCTGGGGGGTTGTTTCAGTAGTACTTAACTGGCCACAGAGCCTTGGTGCTACTGACAGATCTGCAAGCCAAGCAGTTGTCAGAGATCACCTGTTTACAGCTTTGTCTGGCCTTAAAGATATATAGAAATTTCTTCACTCATGCTGGGCTGCTGGGTGCTTGTGCATATTCCTCACAGGGACAGGGTAATTCAAAGGCTGGGCACGTTGGGCAACTTTAGGTATACACAAATGGCATGTACGTACAAACACAAAAATCCCCCAAATATGTAAGGATTCGGGCGTAAAACCCATGTCTAAAGAAAAGACAGTCCACTCAGTGGCATGTTCATAAATGTGCTCCCGAGACTGACACTCACACAAAGCAAACCTTGAGCTCAGGCTGTGGGCTCGTGATCAACATCTGATGAGGAGTCGCGGGACACTTTGTCATTGCTCCCTTCCAGCACAAACGCTGCCCTGGGCTCAGTCTGGTTCCAGTTTAGAAGCAGCGACATTTGGCGAGTCAAAGTGACCTCAGCTTCATTGAAACTCCCCGCTTGCTATTAAACAGCCAGCAGGGATTTACGGGAATAGCAGGAACCAGATGGGAAAGCACCAGGACTGGGGACAGTGGAGCTACAGATCAAAAAGTCATTACTGCTCTGTAGGGAGCCCCCGAGCCACATGTGTGCTAGGCCAGCCCCCGGGCTAAATAGCCGCTGCAGAGCTCTACGGCCTGGGGAGAAAACCCTCTTTCCTTCTCAGCCTGCAGACGGCCCCAGCCCTCCCCAGGCTGCATCTGCTGTGATGGGCACTTAACCAGCAGAAGCACCTGGAAGTCAGGCTGCGCTTGTTTGTTTTTATGAGGAGGGGCAAAGGGTTAAGCAGCAAAGCAGAGATGGAAAAGCAGATGACAAGCCAGTTTCGTGGCCGTGTTCTACTCTCCTGGTGCCCCTCCGGCAGCACGAGGGCTGCCACCTCCCTGCAAAGCCCCGGATGGCTCATTACCCCCAGGTCCCAGCTCCTCCGAGCTGCCCGCAAGGTATGCGTCAGGGCCAGGCAAAGGGCAGAGCAGCAGTGGTTCCCCCTGGCAGGGTGGCTTTTTAGAAAGGATGGGAAAATAATATTGTTCAGTTTCCTCTGCTTTCACTGCTGTTAAGAGAGTAGGACAGATTCAGGCATTTTCCAGGGGAACATTGTTCTAGTGAATCGCACGTGCTCGTGCTCTTGCTGCTAAACTTCCATTAAACAGGTAAGACGGAATGCCAGGCAGACACCACAGGGATGAGTTTCACACCCTGCTGCCCCAAGCATATCCCTGCAGCTACAAGCTCGGTGCCTCCCACCGCCTGCTGTCACCCGGCCACCCTGTGCCACCACCATCTCCCCCCAGTGCTCCACTCACGCCAGCATGGGGGGGCCGGCGGACGGATTTGTCTGTACAAACAGGTTACGCTCTTTCCCCATGATGTCACCTGGCTACAACAGTGGTTGCTAAAACAGTGCTGAAACCCCCATTTCCATATTTTTGGGGCAGGCACTTTCCTGCTGCCTTTCCTCCTCTACCACTAATTATCCTCTCTGCCAAAGTATACATCCAAATGTGGGCAAACGATGAAACAGCCGGAGCCCTGCGCAGAGCTAGAGCCATGCAGCCTAGCCCTCAAGGGCAAACTGACCCTGACAAGGAATTCTAGAAAATCCCAAGATAAATCTGTGCAAGTAGCCTTCAAGCAGGATTTGGTGCCATGGCCTCTATTCTTCCTTAGATGTTATTGCCCCTTTGAGCAGGATGAGTATCAACACAGGGGGTGGCGGACCTTTGTCATGCAGCAGGAATGTTAACATCCTCCAGATTTAAACGGCGCCATCTGAAGAGCAGTTCATGTTCTGAAATTAATTTTTCATGTGTACATCATGAGGTCCTAATAAAAATGTTAAAAAACTGTCTTTGTTGTCCTCCAATCCCAACAGGACTCCCTTCTCCCTTGGCATTTCTCATCATTGTTGTTGTCTGTAGACAACAAGGTTGTTGTTAAGGTTGTGGTACTAGCTTCACAAAATGAAAAGGATTTTTAAGAAAAGAGAAAAACAAAAAGACTAAAAAAAAACCAAAACCAGAAAGAAGATTTTTGTTGGGGGGTGGGGGGAAGAAACAGAAATGTGCCAGGAAGCAATATAAAAAGAAGCAGGGACTTTTGATGTTTTCTTTTCCCTCCTCCTTCATTCTTGGCTGAATTATAGGGCGTAGCATAGTATTTTCAAAGCATCTTTTACAAACTTTATTTAGTTCAGTGATTCACATTTCCCGAGCAAGGTTAACCAAAGGGAGGGATGTTTCTCCCCTTGCCCCCGGCTGTTCCCCAACTTTCAGCTAAATTGTATCGCATTGTTAAAAATAATTGTCAGAAAGGAACCTTTCCTGATCTCCTCCAACGGCATTGTTTTTCCCAACAATGTGCAGGATGGTTCATTACTTATTCATTTTAGAGAATGATTTTAAAGTGCTTTGCACAATCTGAAGCCTCAAACTTGGGTAAGACAGATGCACATAGTTAAGACTGAGAACTTCATTGTCATTGCCCACCAGAGCTTGTTGTCTTCTTCCAAACACACACCCCCAGTCAGGAAAAGCCCAACGTTATGTGTGTAAGTCAGCCAACTTTCTCTCCTAGACCGAGTTGAGCACTCCCTGGGAAAAGCTGGAGCTGAGATCAGATGCGCAAGAGAAGACATCAGAGCTTATCTGGGACTTCTAGGCCTACACAGACACCATGATAACGTCCATGCTCCACCAACCTACCCGAGCAGCATAGGCTGCAACTGATGCTGTGCTTGGGACATGCTTCACTGTGACCACCAGGACCCTAATAGTGCCAGAGTGTTGAACCCTCAACAGCTGGCAAGATTTATTTCCTTTATTTCCCATGCAATACCCTACACCGCTCTTGCTGTCCAGTACCGGCTGCTGGACTCCTGGCTCATGACCCCTGCAGCTGGGAGAATATCCCCCAAAACTCACACAAGGGCTGTATGAGGGTCTTACAGTCACTTACTTCACCACTTCAGTCCAACCTCTGCACGACTTCTCATCCCTTCCAGCTACGCGTTAGAGGGAACAGCAGCAGCCATGTCAGGGCTCCAGGAGAGTGAACAGAGGTACAGGGGCTAGGGGGGAAAAGCGAGATTCTCACAGCTAAAGCATCAAAAAGTTGAGTGCATAGGTTTGAAAAATCCAGTATCCTTTAAAGAATGTCTGAATACTTAAAAAGAAAAAAAAAAAAGATTAAGATCAGCATAGGAAAATTTTACTCTTTCCTGCTTCCTTTTTACTGACTCAAAGAGAAGCTTCTGCTGTCTCCACGAGAAACAACAGTAAGGTCAGATTTGTTTGAAGGGAATGGAGAGGAGAGTCTCTGGTTTCTTTCCAAAAAGCAGTTTATTTTAGATTCACAAAAGGTCAAGAAGAACAAATTGCAATGGATACTCTTCCTGTGTAGCCAAACATATTTCCAAGCAGAAACAAGATGTTATAAAGAAACAAACAAGTAAATATAAGGAGGCTGAAGAAAACCCCAACCCTCAAACATTTCTGACTGCAGAATGGTATCACTCTCGCATATGCTTAATGAGTAAAATTACTTTTAAAGGGGGGTGGGGGTGGTAGCTGTGACTTAGATAAGCAGAGAGGCTCACTTTTGGGAGATAGTTACGCATCGGAACAAACATCCTAGCACTAAACAAAACTCTGCCAGCATGGCTTATTCTTGATCTCTATTTCAATCCCTTGTACAACAAAGGAAATGATGTATCAGCCAGAAAACCCATAACTCTTCTGGAAAATGCTGAATGCATGCAGTAATATATAGAGTCCGTTGCCTAGAGTATATGAGGTTTATTTAGGTCTGCATGCTCTAACAGCAGCATGTTTAGCTGTTTGGATGCTCTCATTCCCACACAGTTTCCTTCAAGCAGGTACATGTAAATCCATTTCACCAAGCGACGGAGAAAAACACCAAGGATTACCCGGAGGACGTTAATCTACTTAGACTGTAAACCAAGAATATCATACTTTTTTTGTGGGCTTAATCCACTACTAGATATTTAGAATATTCTGCAACCAACAAAAATTAATGAGAAATGCAGATCCTACAGAGCAGAAAAACTACTGGATAGATTTATATCATTGCCTGTTGACATCCCTAGTACTAAGGAAGCCTAGCGGCACCTGGAAACAGCATAGCTGCATCTCCAGAGGACATTGTTTATTTAATTGTGCCTAACACTGAGCTGGATTTTGGCTTGGGTCAGCACAGGCTCCAGGGAGAGTAGACTGCCTGCCTGAAAATGATCTGTGGCCAAGGAGGCCAGAGCCCCTCTGGACCAACCGCTGGGAGATGAAGACAGGCTTCCTCTTTTGTGCTTACACAGCACCCAGCACTGGGCGCCACAGTCCCAGAGCTATCATTTCTCCATCCTACTGACATACCAAAACAATAACAACTGTCTTGCTGAGCTTCCAGGTAATAAAGTTGCACTTTTCTCTAATTGCCATGATCACTGACAGTTTATGTTAATCAAGTGACACCAACATAAAGTGATGGGCTGCCAGAGGACTAGAAAGCATTTTACCATCAGCTGTTTCTGACATGTTTGTGTGCACAGTTCAGTTTACCATTAAGAAGGGCAAATAATGACCCATCTCCAATTTGAGGCTGAGTCCCTTAAGTAGTAAATTGAAAGCCAATGTTTAAACAGACACAAATACAAATCCAGCTTGATGCTCTCCAGGAAAAGAGTCATCAGGCAGCAGAGGCCAGACAATCTTCATCTGGCCCTTAGGAGGTTTCTGCTGTACTTTAATGATGACTGAAGGTATCATCCATTTTCAGTCACCCCAGTTCCTAACAATAGAAGGCTTTGAAGAAGTCAGGCCAATTACTGAATATAGGTGTGTGGTGGCTCTACGCATGCCTTTTTTCCCTTGCAAACCATCATGCAGACATGCAGCCTGGGGCACAGCCCACCAAGCAACCTGCCGTGCATCAAAGGACACATTATGCACACCAGGTCCCAGTGCAGGGAAAAGGCTGTGGCATTGTGCCACAAGAAGGGTGGTGGGAGGGGATCTGAAGTACACCAGTGGAGCACTTCCAGTGCTGATTCACAGGAATCGGCATGATCCATGGGCCATGGCATCCCAGACCACTACTGGCTCCTTCAACATCGTTTGGGAATGATGGATGTGAAGTACTGCTGAAGGATTTCATAAAAACATCTCCCTGCCTCTCCTCTCCATAGTCCTGGGGCATAATCTTAAAGAATGGAATAGAATTTCAACAGGTAGTATAATGTTGCCATGTGGCCTTTCCTATTGATTTGAAGATAAAGTATTGGTATCTGAACTGTTTGATGCTTGGATACATATTGTCCTGGTTTGAGGTAAAACAGAACCAAATTTCTGTTCAGAAATTTTACTTCTCAGTTAAGCCTCTTCTAACTAATTGAACTCTCTGAAATTAGCAGCATATTGTTCAGACACTGTTTGCTCATGGAGTGATAAGACCTGATTGTTTCTAATTTATGCCAAGGAATGGTATGCAGAGAGGCTCTTGCTTATACTTATTGCTATAACAACCAAGGTCAGCCACCTTCGTTATTTGACCTGCTGGAGGGTCAGAATTGGAAGAATGTAGAGGGGTCGCACCTGTGGGGAGGTGCGGACAGGACAGGTGACCCAAACCTGACCAACAGGGTATTCCATACCGTCTGCATCATGCTCAGTATAAAAGCTGAGGGATCAAAGGGTCAGCTCTTGTTCTTCAATGGCCAGCATCCGAGGAGGACTCTGTCGGTTCATCTGCCTTTGATCCCCATCTGTGCATTCCTGAATTCAGATCCGTAATCCAGTTCCCATCCATCACTGGGTCCAGTCTGGGACTTTCCCAGTGCCTGCCAGTGATGTGATCGTCATCCTGGGAGCTCGATTCGGGTTGTATATATTGTATATGTTTCATTATTTTCTTTTTATTATTATATTAATATTTTCATTAGTTTAGTTTCTTTGTAAACTCATAAGTCTCTTTCTCTGTATTCCTCCTCTCCCTTCAGGGATAGGTGAGGGAGAGAGTCTGTCATTTGTTTCAGTGGCCAGTCCAGCCCAAACCACGATACACATATAATCCTTCACTTTGGAAGACTACTTACTATTTTCTCCACCCCCTGAGGCTTTCTGTCAACACTGATAACTCCCATCTAGGACAGGAAAGCATTTGAAGTGTTTCTACTTAACGGTAATCAAATTATTTTTTAAGAACTTGTAAAACCAAAACAACTCTTCTTCCATTACACTGTCCCAGCAAAAGCCAGTAATATTTCCAAATAGACAAGAAAGAACAGTTATACCCTATGGAAAAAGGCATTTGAAAAATAGACTTACTTCCCCTAAAGAGAATTCAAAAGCAGGCAATGGTTGAATAAGGAAAATAAGGAAACAACACTTAAATTAATAATATATATTCTCCTAGAGTTGTGGTTCGCCTGCAAAAATGCAGACGGGGATGGGAATTCACTGAGTGTCAACTTAATAGAGTCACAGTGATGGAATAAATGCCTGGTACATAACTGAAGGTCTTATTTTAGGCTGTGTCCAGAAGCTTTTTTCTGTCCTGACATGTAGTCCTTAAAGCTTTCCCTTTTCTGCTCCATACTTTAAACTAGGAACCTACACTGCCCGACTGAATGGAAGATACTTCTTCATTCCAGAGCACGCAGCTGTATGCAAATATTCCTGTTAAAATCCCACTCTTAAATTTAACCTCTCAGCAGCCCTGCACGTTGATACATTCAGTCCGTTCTAAACTGTAAAATCTAATGAGAAAATGCTCCCACAAGCTGTGTCTGACCCTGAAGTAGAAGAGCTCGGTTAACCACGTGAACCTTTAATTTGTAAATGCAGAATCCTTCCTGCCAGATGCCGCTGCCTCTGACAAAGCTCATCCACAAATAGTGGCGAGCACATGCAGTCCTGGTGGGTGTGTGATGCAGGGGCAGGTAGCCAGGTTGGTATTTTACATCTTTTTTCTTTTTTTTTTAAGTCTTCAGGCACTTTCAGAGCAACAGATGTGCAGGTTGAGTAATTCCCGTTGGGACAATTGCACCTACAACTGTTTAGTTTTTTGTCAGCCTGCCTCGCTGCACTACAACTATGAAGAAGTTCATGCGCAGGAACAGGTCAACAAGGGACGAACTTTGTCGCTTGGTGCCCTGATTCAGTGAGGAATTGAAGCATATATTTAACTGCCAGCTTGTTTTGACTGTTCACATGCAGAAAAAAGGCACAAGACTGCAAAAGCGTCTTGCAGTCACAGAGCAGTGTAAGAAGCGTTATGGGAACTCAAAGACAGAAGTCAAAAGTAAGGTTTTGATTTTAAAAGCCTAAGCAGGGGTGGGTTCGATGGGAAAATGAGGGCTGCCATGCCTAAATGAGGACATCTGGTCAACTTTATTTTTTAACAGGACAAAGACTCTTTTCTCCAAGGCCAAGATACTAGGTCTTTAATCTTTTTCCATATTTCTCATGCTTATCACATAGGGGCGTATCGTAAAGATGGCTTTATCACTTCTTCCTTTTGATTAAAGGCTCTGAGTAATGCTAGCCAATATCAATAACGCCCTAAAAATAACATTATCATCACACCAGAACCTTGCAGGGAACACAGTGTTAATCTCACTCGTTCCTCTTGTACAGATCATTCACCATGCTCAAAAAAAAAATACATGAAGAGCAAGGATCTTCAACAACATTGTGTTTGGAGTATCATTCGTCTTACAGAGAGTGAAAGCCCAGATGATCTTTACATTAATCATACAGTTAAACTACTCAGATATTAGGCAGGCAGGTTGGGGGACGAGGGAGGGGAAAGAGAGAGAGAAAAAAAATAAGTTGGCTCTGAAATTCATCCCAAACAGAAACCAAATGTTAGCCACTTTTGAAGTACCATAAACTTTTAAAATGTTTGAGTCAAAGGAAACAGTGAAAGTAATTAGTCTTTGCCACACATTCAATGATTATCAAACTAAAAATCAGCCCAATAGGTATGTATATATACATATAAACAGAAATACAGACTGGTCAAAAATATGGTTGAGACATATCAGCCATGTGAAAGGTGAGACTACAGCCAAAGGGGAAAAAAATTCCCATAAAAGGCATTAATTGCCAACCAGCCAAGTTATTACAGACAATTGGTATGTATACGGGATACAATGATAATAAGGACACTTCATCGTCTTAAAGGAAATAACAATTGTGGGAAATCATTTTAATAGTGCTCAGAAGGATTACAAAATTCCAGTTTCATGTCATTCTACAAGAGACTGATGTTTTCCCATAAATTATAGCAGATTTCAAGGGAAAACAATTAATGGTAACAGAATCAAAGACATATGAAAGCTTTCTGATTTAAAGTGATATTGCTCATTTTAAAATAGCTGGTTCTAATTAGCTTCTTACTAAGACCATTAAAGGTACATATTGAAGGTACGTTTCCACACACACCGGAGAGAACTTCTGCGCTCAAGAAGCTTGTAAAATTGTGATCAACAACAGCAAAATTATTTGTAAATTGTCTGAATGCTCATTAAAAGAACGAATTTAGTAAATACTCCAAAGACGATGTTTCTGTTCTTCACTGTCACAATCAACTGCTGAAGAAACGCTGAACTATAATGATATTCTTCATGCAAACACCCCCGGCACACATGAACCATCAGACCACAACCCTGTCTCAGCTGCTGGAAGGTGACCCTCTGCATTATTCATTTTGTGTGAGAATTTTGCTTTCACTATCTTAATCAAACACCTCAGTTTCATACCTTATTAATGGTCTTCAGACAGGTAACAACCAATAAAAGGACTTTTTTCAATATGTTGGTTTGTCAGTGTTTTATGCACATCTTGAAGTAACTAGCAATTAATTCGTGCATGTACATGTCTAGACAAGTGACTAAATAAAATGTCCTTGAATTCATAAAACTTGTCACGGATTTTTATGTTTCTCTACAGAGACTTAAGAAACCAAGACAACAAGCATTAATAAAGTTGACCAAATGCAAAGAATTATTCTGATTTTGAACATGTTTGAGCAAGACAGAATGAGGCATCTGACCTGCTTTTGATCATTCACTTTCACAAAATATTTCAACCAGGCATCCGAGATGCATGTGCTGTTGATTTTTTTGAGCAGTTACAAATCAAAACATGTGCGGAGCTGAAGTGCAATCAGTTATGTGGAGGTTAATAAAATGTCCTGGACTGGAATCCTTCAACAGATCTGGTTTTAAGACTTCTGGACATACGTTTGCTTTGGGTGTATTTGAAATCGGAGTTCATTAGTGAACAAAACTGCCAGTAGATCTGCTTGGCCCCTGCTATTTTCAGGTTTTTGGAATCCATTAATGACATTGGGATCTGCACATCTGCTCATGTTAATAGAACAGAATCACTGGCAAAATAAAGATAATAGTAAAAAAAAAAATAAAGCCCTGAGTGTGCCTGAGTAAAAGCTACGTGGATACATGATTTGCCTTTTCTTCGATGGAGTAGTGGCTTTTCAGAGTTTTGAATTAGCAGTGTGGTGCATTCCAACTAAACAAAAGGTATTTTCTGTTTCGAGATCTCTTATAACTGGAGTATGTGGTCTCAATGCAGATTTTCAGAGGCAAGTGCTTATTTTCAGTGCCCCCTTACCTGAACTACCAGCTCATTGATCCTGCAAAGGTGCTGGTGTCCCAGAACCATTCCCACGCTCCGTGAGGTTTCCAGAGCCTTACACTGTACTCTCTATACTGTGCCTCCTGTCTGAAAGCCTCAACTATAAATTGTAGCAAGAAGGCACCACTTGGGAAGGGAGACAGCGAAACAAAATGAACGGCACAGAGTGAAAAATCTCCAATATACCTACGACTAAAGCCTCATATGCTGCATGCCAGAAAGGGTGCTTTTAAAATATTATTGGAACCTCTGTCAAAAAAAAAATAATAATCCTTTCGTGTGACTGACAATGAGCTACAATGCAGAGTTCTTATTTTCACCCCTTCATTTGTTCCTTTAAACACTTTCTGCCCAATACACAGAAAGTTGAACAAGTAGAGTTCACAGTCTTCTTGCAAGTGTCCATAGGACTATGCACTGGCACCTGCCTAAAGATTTATTACAAAGTTATAGATTTAGATTTCACATAGGCAGCAGAAATAGGCACAACCAGAAGATTTCTCTCTCCAGAGTACACAATGCTTATTCTGATTCAGATCAAGGTTCCCAGAGACCTGGGGTTAGCACAGGGAGTAGTACCCCTTGTGCTTTTACAGCATCTCTGCCATGAAAGATAAGGAATTCCTCCTTTAATGAGTTGTTTGATTTATAGCCTCTGAAAATATCTTCTTGTTAAAGAAGATGTATTTGTAGCTCCAGACAGAAATGAGCTGCTTGGAGCAACAGGTCAGCTTCTTTCAAGAAAGAGACCTGAAGATCTCACAGATCAGAGCCACTTCCTATATCTTGAGGGCATGTGTCTGTTAAGTGGCTGACAGACTCCCTAAGTTTTTGGGTGCTCCTAAACACAGATGTAGTAAAGTGGTTTCATATTCAACTGGCCAGGAGATTTCATCCTTTCTTCTTAGCTATGGACTTAGCATCATGAGGTGGACCTTCATCACTTCTAACTGAAGGATTGCTGTGCTCCAGGTACCTTGGGGTGCTTTTTAGGAGCAAGGCTTCAGCAGAAGCATCTCTGCCTCCCCAGTAAACATGGCTCTTTGGGTGTCTGTCACTTGAGTGCTCCGTGTCCCATCTGGGCTCCTCACTTGGGATGGGCAGTGCCTGCTGCAGAGCTCGGTTTTCTGGCATGAGGAAGAGAGCAGCTTGGGCATCTGAAGGAGACTTTCCAAGTGACCCTTGGGAATGAATGAAATTAAGAGGGAGGCAAGCAGCTACCAGCACCTGGAGGTAGGTCCTTAGGACTTGGATACTCAGCACTGATGGGGGAAAGGCTCTTGGCAGTGAGAAACTCCCTACTGTCAGAAATCAGAAAATAACCCAAACCCATCATGAGTAGGGCGATGCAAAACCCAAGTCTGTGCGCATGAATCTTGGCTAACCCCCCTGTGATCTGCCACAGTAGCCCTGCACGAGTTGCTTACCCTTTCTGTGCCCCAGTTCACCCTTCTGCTAAACCAGGATAAAATTACTTGCTTACCAATTGCCACAGGAAAGCAGTATCCTAGAAAAATACCAAGATAGACTTAACTAGGCTTATAAATTATTTTTATATTCCCAGATGAAAGTTCCCTGTAAGTATGAAGTTTTATTATTATTTCAGCTGCTCTCTTCCATAGCATAATTGCCAAAAAAAGGCTTTAGAAAAGCCTCAGATTAACCATAATACTTTTCTTGTTAATGACTAGCAAAACATTATACTTCTCACATATGGGACACAAGCATTTGATTTCAGTTTAGTGCACTAGCATTTAAGAAGCAAAGCAAGTACCGCTCCATGTCTTGTTCAAACCTGACGTAACTTTCTCTCTTGGAAAATATGTTTTGGGGGCAGTCCGGCTGCGCTTGTTTGCAACTGACATGATTTCAAATATAATTTATAGAGAGAGTAACCCAAGGTCAATTATTATTACCATCTTGAAAAAGTGATTGTAAACTGGGAATAGCTCCTGCTTTAATCATTTCATTTGCTCTACAAAGCAAAATAGAAATAGTTTCTAGTGAAAAATGTGTCTTCCCAGTGTAAGCATCCAATGTCAAAAGAAATTGTAAGATTAAAAATGATAGCTTTCAGCTGTTGCTCAGTAAGTAGTCAATGTTTCTTCTCTTCTGGAAAGCCGATACTCCCTCTTCAGGGGGATTTAAATGGACAAAATCAGAACAGGAGAGTACAAGAGACTTAATGAGACTGCAGCCAGTCCTGTGATTCTCTCTGTAGGAGATGTTTAACATCTTGTTCGCTACCCACAACTGCCACATGTGGGTTGTGCCTGAAGTGGCCATTGTTAATCTATGCTGGAACATGCCATGGGGAAGTTTGGTGAAAGGACTTGGTTATACATATATAGAACAGAGTTGTCCCAATGTCATAGCTCAGATGCAAGGTAAACCAAGAAGGATCAACCAATCTTTAATAGAAAGCAGGAGGAGGAACTTTAGGACAACTTTTGCCATTATGCCTGGAGAATATCCATGAGCTGCAGTTAGCAACAAAAGATTTCTGCAAGGATTTACTAGTATTTTTCAAAACCACATCAGATGGAAAATCCAGAACCACAGAAACACCAGGGTCAATCCTGAACTTCAATATGCCCATAACTGCGTGGATTAATGAAAATTAGTCTATAGATAGTGTAGCAAAATTTCCTACATATATTCATAACATGTAATGTGTAAGCACCTGTAAAGAACTAAAAACAAGGGAGGTTGTTATACTGTTTTTCTATTTTGGTCAGGAGAATGGGATTTCGAACACAAAAGCCTTCCTCTGCTTTGAAATGGAGGAGGTGTTTAGTGTGATGACCTTTCAGTACTTTCTCTGCTTGGCTGGTTGGCAACACTGTCACTTTCCCACAGTCTAATAAAGCCATTTAAGGGCCAAATTCTAATCCCAGTTACAGTCAGTCTGTGCCCTTCCCCAGCCCACGGGGCTGGAAAGAAGATATCCGATGCACCCTACTGGGACTGCGAATGGCTCAGCATTGGATACCAGGGCCCACGCAGGGGTTAGTCAGAATCTGGACTTAAAACAGAAAAAACACGCAACATCCTTCTACCCCCTGCCACTGCCATCAGAGCTTGGGTCACAACAACGTCTCTCTCAATATACATATCACTTGAAAGCCTTGCTGCATGGAGTTGCTCCAGTTACCCAGCTCTTTTTTTAATGCAGCAACTCATCAGCAAGCAGTCTGCTCGAAAAATACCTTGCACATGTATTGGGTGCTAAAAGCATCCACTGTCTGAAGCTTTTAAATGGGTCGAAAGCTTGGAAAATTACTTCTGAAAACCATCCGTCTTCTATGCAGGATAAGCAGGAAGCTTCTCAGCTTTAACTGGTTGGCTCTTTTTAAACTATACCTCATACTGCCTAAATGCAAGATATAGACCACAAGCGGTGTTGTGTTTTTATGTCTGGTTAGAGCTACCTGCTTATTAAGGACACTTGCTTCGCTGCTGGGAATTTGGGGCTGAGAGGCACCAGCACATCATGTTTTTCTTTTAGTTGTCAGATCTGGCCTAGCTAAACAGGTTGCTCAGGGTATGGTGCGGACAGGTAGCAGTGTGTTGGGAAAGGCACCCTGTCTCAAGGAAGAACACTCTGACCCTGCTCTTCACCCTCCCAGTGATGGATTGTACTGCTGGGGAGGAGAACTGCCACAGCTCAACTGAGCTGCAGGGGCTGTAGAAAGGGACAGGGTCAACTCCTCCAGGGGGGTGAGGGCAAGGGGTGGGCAAACTTCCCTACTACACATGTAACCTCCAGAAGGCTTAGGGATGTAAGAGGGAGGGTTACTGCCCCATACCTCAGTGTATAAATAGTCTTAGGGCACATTGGCATATGAAAAGGTCATAAAATTAGTAAACTGTAGCATTCAATGTGGCACTTTTGTGAGGTGGTTTTTATTGTGGAGGTTCTGGAGATTCAGGCCAATGAGTCCCACCACATGGTGTGTCCCTACAGCACTAGTGGGCACGTCAGAGGTGCACTGCCCTTGGCTTGAGAGGGTCGGTCTGGCCTGCTGACAGATTCTCCGTGCATAAAATGCAGTGCTATCAAAGCAAGAACCCCCCAAACCGTCTCCGAGTCAGAGGGAGGAGTGATGCAAAGATGGGCAGTTCATGACTCACATCCTTATCTCAGTTCTGTCAATGCCTAAGTGTCTTTCACTGGAATCATCTGGATTACCCCATGTATCCACTGACACGAACAAAGTTAGATTCTGGCCCAGGATAGCTTTCCACTTGAGTTTAGTTCTTCTGTCACATTGATACACACTATATGGCCTTAATCAGTGGGAAAAGGAACAGCCTCTTTCAGGAAGCTGTGCAGGTGTGCACCCTTCTTACCCTTGGTCCTCAGTCATATCCTCAGTCTCCATACACATATTTGAGAATGCATTTACTCTAAAAAGGTCTACGGAGCTCTATAGGGAAACTAAGAGCAGGTTGACCTAGTATTGTATTTCTCTATAAAGACTAAAAAAAAAATTGTCATAACTAAATTATTTAATTATCTCCAGGAATCTATTTAGGCTCAAATACCTGCAGCCCAGCTGACTAATTCCATGGTGTCCCCCAGAGACTCGTGATGGGATGGCATTGCCCACGCAGAGCTCTGCAGCCTTAACCTCAGCCCCTGCACCGGCGGCTGTCACACCCACACACTTTGTCCTCTGCTGCCAAGAAACACAAACGCAGTCTGAAGCAAGCCTCTTCACATACAGAAGATTAAAAGCGCATCTCCGAACATATCTATCCACTGCCTCTTCCATTTTGTATGCAGTATAGAGAAAGATATTCCCAATGCCAGGTTCTGCCACACTCACTTAAACTGAGCAACAAGTGACCTTGTGAGTAATCTACAGATGGCAGCAGGGTTATCTGAAGAATAAGGAACAGATTTTAGGGGGAATTTCACTGGGAGAGAGGTGTTTTTGTGACTTTTGAAGCGCAAGCTGAGGATAGTACACGATGGAATGATGCACCTGTCCCAGAAGGGGAAAAGAATTTTGGGGCAGGAGTTAGCAGGGCTCATTGACAGGGCTTTAAACTAGATATGAGGGGGGAAGGGGAGATAACTGGGCCCGTCAGGACTAAACCCACTGGAAGCATGCCAGGACTTGAAGG